>BGPR01034022.1:0-16687 GCA_013235015.1 Araneus ventricosus
TCATTTATGCTTCGTTTCAGTTACGTATTTGCTAATTGGTTCTCGCGTACATGGGCGACTTAATTTCTGCAGATCTTCACCGATCAACTTTGACCCCTGGAACCCAAAACCGCTTTAAATTAAAAGTTTATATATATATATATATATATATATATATATATATATATATATATATATATATATATATATATATATATATATAACACTTTTCATCATTTCTTGTGTGAACTGCGATAACAAGAGTAATTTTTTATTTAAATTCATTGGCATAGGATATGTGTAACGATAGTGAGAATTTCGGTCGAGTTCGTAAAATTAGGAGCTTGTCAGGGGGTGGAATTTTCATTTTCCCATAATTCTTACAGTTGAAGGCGTAGAGAAGATTCTAAGATCCAATTGGGTATCCTTATCACCCAACTGAATAATTTTTGCGTTTAAACTTTTTTGGATGGCATTGCTTAAAGTTATAAACTGAAAAGTGAAGAGATTTCTCACCTCCTCCACCTTCCCCCTAACTTAAAGTACGTTTTAACCTACCATTATTTACCTTATTTGGAAAGCTGTCATCCATTTGCAGTCTTTAGCATAATTCTCTTGCAGCTCTAGTCCTTGTGATTATGGGAGGCAGAATGTTTCTCCTTATTGTTATTAGTGAGACGTGTTTATATTTGCTTTTGTAGCTGTTTATCTGTGAACACGATAGCTTCGTCATTTTGATTGGATTTTTTATCAATGAGGGATATATTTATGAGTCAATGAAAATTATCTTGTTTATACATAGATATAGCCAAGCTAAAGAAAGTGAAATGGGTAGGACTGAAATCTCATTTTTCCATAATTCACTTTGATTAGAAGATGGGTAAAAGAAACTCAAATAGGCAGATTATTGCCTCTTCAATAAAACTTATTATTTAGAGCTTTTTTTGATAACAATTTTTGCTGGGCTAAAAGCCATTTTCCATCCCCTTCCCAACATGTTCCCCACCCATGGCTCTGTCATTCAGGGGTGGAAAAGGAACAAATGAGGCAAATTCTCTGCCTTATCTGGCAGACTTGCTCTTCCCATAGCTTTGCTTTTCAGATGAGCTGCAGATACTATGCGGGTTAAAGCGATTTTCAAATTTCCCTCAATTTATCTCTATATCCATTGCGGTGTGATAGAAAATTTCAACTAGGAGATTCTATCACTTCCTCCATAACCGACTAGTTTTACATTCGGTTTTTGTGTAGGTGCAAGGTTCAGGGCTCCATCAGTACATTTCCTTCGCTTTTTTTTGTGGTGAGACAAAACTGGTGCTTACACTGCGCTTCATCCTGGATTAAAGATGCTTTTCATGTCTAAATATTTTTAATCACTAAAGAGCCTATGGCCTACAGGAGTTAAGAATACCGTTTGGCGCTTTCTGAGGTCAGGGGCAGTTTCAAGCACTAAGATGAGAGATATTCGACCAGACCGATCACCAGCTTCCATTTCTCACCTGGTTTATTTATATACTGAATTTTCAAATTTTTATTAACAATTCGAGTAAAAGAAAGAGTTTTTTATGGATATTTGATAATTAAATTAATTGATTATTATTCATTTCAGCATGAAAATAAATCAATCAATAGATTTGTGCCCCAGTATAGGTGTGTCTTCACTTTTAAGAAAATTTTCTTTAAAGGAGAATGCTTCTGTTGATACATTCCCTGGCCACAGTTCTTCGTATTTTTGTTCTTCAACAGCTAAAGAAATCAATTCATCATCATTTAATCTCATCAATGTATTATCTTACTTATTTTAATTAACACAAATTTTAAAGCATCTTTTTGATTTGAAAGTTGGTGACCTTTCCTTTTCTTAAACAAAAAAAATGTAAAGTTTAGTTGATCAGTCTGAGTGGTTTGGAATGTAGAGCATGCATTTGCATGTACAGTGACTTTGTTTATTTTGAATAATTGTTAAGATGGTGATTATGAGATTGGGTGCTGGCAAATGGTATGATGAAAGTTTTTTGTTGAAGTTGCATGCAGTGGTGTTGTTTAATTAAGTAAGCCGTTAATTTTAATCAAGCAGTTAATTTTAATAGTTAATTTGGTAGATTATTTTAATTTTATAACTGCCTTCTTGCAGGGCCAAGATTTATTTATATAAATTCAATATAGATAGCCAAGATAGATATTTAGAGTTTTCCTTTATCCTTTTACATTTGCTGAAAATATCCTTGCTTTACAAGATTGTTTTAGGTTTTCTGCTGTTTGGACACGGCCGTCGTTGAATTTAGAATTTTACTGGCTAGGTGCATTCCATATCCGCTTTAAACGCACTTGTAAATTTGTAGCTCACAGTGGCTGTAATTTTTTATTCTCTTTTATGGCTGCTTGCGGTGGCCCATACACTGTAAAATTCTCTAAAGAGCCATTTTAGTGAATTTTTTAAATTTTTCATCATACGCAATTTTACCATAGCAACCATTAATATTCACCTGAGTATAACACAACCTAGGTAAAATAAGTAATTTTTTAAATACAAGTTTTTGCTTCATTTCGTATGTAACTACGTACTGTTTTCAGATAGGCACATTGTGGTATCTAGGAAATATTTGCCTGCTTTGACATGTTTATTTCTCTATGGCTAACCTGTTGAATGTTATGTATTTGAGATATAAAAGAAGTAGCCATAAAAAATTAAAAGTCAATTCTTGCCGTCCAGCAAGAAAAGGTAAAATTGAAAGAAACTGTAATAGCAACTTTCAAAATTATGTCCACTGCAGTTTAAAAGTATTTGAACTTGGTGGATGAATAAAAATGTTTGGTAACGATTGAAGATTTGAAGACAAGATATGTAAATATAAATACCTTATAGCAAATTTAGTGGCCAGACTGGCGTAGGGTGAAAACTTACCAACCAATACTGTAATAATCTAGATCATAAAATCATGCTTCTCTACATTGTCCTTCTTCCTTGTAAGAACCTTTTAACCATCCTTAATTTCCAAAATATATTTAAATATATTCCATTCTGCTTCATATTGCAATTCTTCAAATTACTGCAAATTGTACATCTCTTCAAAATCGCAAAACTCCTATACCAGCCGACCATACTCAACATAAACAAATGTAGATTAATTTCACGGAGATTTAGAATAGAAACAGGCTGACAGATATCATCTCGTTTTATTATAAGGACAATAAGTTAATATGACAACACTTTCACATTTCTTTTCCATCATTATTTTGGGGTGTTATCTTTTTTTTGAAATGCTGTTACTTCTCATGAATATTTACAGATATTTTTCAAAGTAATGTTTCATGCAAGTTGTTGTTCTAGACAGTTTTAAATTTCGCTATTTTCATGCTTAGCGAAAATTGTTTCAACCCATACTCAACTTGTTTCACGTTTTCTGTATTCCTCCTTCAAGGTCAGTTGCTCTTCTGGATTTGTGGATATTTGGCGCGTTTTTTGCTTGTTATTCTTTCTATACGGTCATACTTTCTGCTCTTTCAAGATTTATGTCTATTTCACAGCCATAGCTGTATTTAAATATCGAAAAAGAAGATTTTCAAGTAGAAATTAGACTATATTTATTAGCTATTTATTTTATTTTAAGAATAAATGCGATGCTCTTCTTTTTAGGTTTTTCGTGAAAGGAATATTTTATTTGAAATACAGGCCAAACAGTTTTTCAGATTTGCAATATCTGAAAATGGGAAAATGTTTCAAACACCTACTCATTTTGTTCTCCACATTTTCATGAGGAAGATTTTGCTGAAAATCTATGAATTGTAAATAGTAAGCCAAAGTGTCCATTAGAAGACAAGAAGGCATTGAACCAATTTGCCCGAGGAGGTCATTCTCAAAGGTAGACTAAGTTACTTCGCAATTCCGATATAGGAGAATAAGCTAATAAAATTTCCTCCTGAAGATGCACTTTATTTTGATACATATTACGTTAAATAATCCATTTTAAGACCATTGTACTTAATAACAAGTTTTCAGTTCGACGGAGCTGTTCCCGTCGATGACAGGCGTCACCAGTAGGTTGTCGTGTACGTTAGTTGCAGTTTATCAGAGTACTCACATTGGAAAGCGGCTGCCTGCATTTAAAGTTTGGGGTCTTGCTGTTAGCAGGAAAGTCGTTGAGATCAAGTTTTTTTGCTCTCCCGTTTTATTCTTTGTGCTTTATTTTCAGGTAATTTGCTTCATTTGATTTACAAGGACCGTATATGACTTATTTAAATAAAATCCACTATCATTTAGTGTAGACAGTATTCTTAAATTTTTTCATGTTTCTCAGGTTACGGCTTCCCAGTTGTGGTCCTCTTTGCTTATATGTAATATGTATATATATGTATATGTATGTATGTATATGTATATATATATATATGCTGTATATATAGCATATATATATATATATATATATATATATATATATATATATATATATAAATCGAAATATGGCTTGGCCATGCAGTCATACAGAAACAAAATAAATAAGACACTCAAGAAATTAAATCTAAAGTAAAAAAGTCATTATTTGAAACAATACAACAAATTTAAAATAAATCTAAATAATTTAAAACAGATACCATGAACAAAAAAAATTGATATAAATATTTATATGTCAGCAGAGTAAAAACTCTGTATTTATTTATTAAAGTATTAAAACTCGATCCAACTTGGAGTTTTCAGATTAATATGGCGGCTTGGCTGGCCGGACCAGGCTTTATGTAAAATGTATATGCTAGCCGGTACTTGCGACGTTTGTAGGTGGGTCAGGGACTTCCAACCGTTGAAAAGGCCATGCTGTGTTTTGAAAGGCTGGCAGAGCAAAGTCAAAGAACAGAAGATAGACATGTAAATTTCCTTATTTCTGAATTATATTATTTATTTAGGCTATAGGAAAACAATTACAAGTACATTAATCAAAAAAGTAATAAAAGTACAACATGAAAATCATTAATGAGTTAGCAAAACAAATTAGTAACTTTTAATAAACTTTAGAAACAAATCAAAAGTAAAAAATGTCCTAAATCAGAACGCAGTCCCACCTAGATTAAAAATTATTTCATGGATAAGCAGAAGTGTAAGCAGAATATAGACTGGACAAGACGTAAGACACGAAAGCAAAAAAAAATGAATAAAAGGAGAGAAAAAAAACATTCCTAAACCTGCTTAAACCTAGTTTTAATAATTCAGATTCAAACTAAAAGCAATAAGTAATTCATCCCTACCTACCTTGTATTCATATGGAGAAAGCCAAAAGCCAAGTCTTAAGTCTTTTTCTGCCCATGGATGGCGACTTGTGATTACGGGTTTCCACGTATTCTGATTCCTTTCCCTGAAAACTCTACTACCCATCAGCTAAAAAATTAAGTAAAATCGACTAAAGTTGGTTACTGTTCTTTTTAATGAGAAACACTAGTTGCCTTGTTTTCAAAATAGAGGATGGGTACATGGCAAGCAAATAGAATGCGAGGATGGAGTACATTGATTTTTGAATTCAAATTGTCTTGCAAAGCTGTTATTTAAAAATTTCTCAAAATTGAAATATACTAGACTTTCAAAATAAATCGTATCTAAAACGATAATTATTTGTTCTATTTGATGATTGTCATGATTGTTTTTTTCGATCATTATTTCTCTCGAATGGAATACCAAAAGAAAGTGCAAAAGCACCAAACCAACCTAAGAGCAAATATATTAAAAATTTTCTAGATGAGAATTTAAATTCAGGCTTGAGGTGTCATTGGTCAGCCTGTAGAGATATATGTGTGCCAAATTCGTTCAGTGCGATAGATCCATCTGGACATCACAATTGAAGGCACACACAAATCATTACTTATGTGATAGATAATCGCCTTCTTGAGCATGCAGCTATGGAACGCGGAAATAAAATTTCAACTATAGATCTCTGTGAAATTATTTTATATTCATGGTTCATCACACAAAGAGTAGTTTTAAACTTCAAGTTATATATATTTTATTGCCATGTTCTTTCCTCGTAGCCTTTCTTGTTCCTTTCTTGTCTACTAACGCAAATACGCAATTTGATTTCAAGTTAAATTGGCACTTTACGTCAGGACTATGAGTAGATTGCTAAAACCGCATGATAAAAGAATTAAAACATAGCTAACTAATAATTTTGCTTATTCGATGGTTATTTCATTATAGAACAGTATCTTGAGTACTTTCTTTATATTTTGGAGTTGATCAGATAAAAAAGAAGAAAGTAAAATCAGTTAGATATTTTTCTAGCTTTCAAAGTTAGAAGAAACATGCAATTAAGTCATTATTTAACAACGAGAAAAGAAGTTTGAATAAAAGTTTAATAAAGGAAAAGTTATTAAATTATGCCAAAAATTTTTTTAATTATTAGATTAAAGGGAAAAAATTGTACACAGCGAATTTTTTTAAATTTTCAGATGGTGTAAAAATAATTTTTATGCTATAATATTTTAGGAAGTTATTAAGGAAAAACGCTAAAATTTCGCTTAATTTTTAATTAATTATAATTTCAAAAAACTGGCTCCGAGGTGTACATTCCCACCCTCCAAAGTATGTTTGTTCCAAATTTCGTTGCTCTAAGCCTAGCAGTCTGTCAAGCAGAGCGCCAATACACACACAGATTCTCCTTTATTATTAGTAGAGATTGGCCTACTGACTCCCAAGTCAACAACCCTGGCAAACTTTGTATTATAGTATTTAGATTGCACTACAAATGTTCTGTAAGTTTCTTTTTTCACTATTTTGTATAAAATTACTTTTAAATTTAAATATTTTTATATGAAAGATACTGAAAGTTTTTCTGTCGAAGATGATCCACAATTAAATGCTGCTATTTCAGTTTGGCATACTCTCTGTTATTTAAAACTGTCTCATATAGATATAGAGATTACATTAAATTCGATAAAAAAAGATCTGGTTTTGAAAGTCGGGGAGGAGAAAGAGAGGCCTTGAAATTTGCATTGCCTTAAGGCCCCATAGTGCTTAATCCAGCCCTGACAATTCGTTTGGTTTGGAAATTTTAAGGCTGGCGTACAGGCTAGAATATCAAGGTCATTCCCATGAAAAATTTACAAATAGCTAAAAAAAAATTATTTTACAAAAATCTGCAAAATTGCATGGATGTTTCCATTCAAGCTTAATAAATAACCTTATAATTAACCTATTTTATTTTTTACTGTTTTTTTAGTTTTAAAACTTTTGACCTGTCTACGAAGGAGACATGATAGTCAACAAAACTTTTACATTTTAAACGAAAGCATAATTGACTAATTATTGGACAGATTTGGCACAGGTTTATTTCTTATAATTAAACAATAAAATTACTTATTAAAAACCAGTTCTAGAAAATTTAACATTTGAAAATAAATGGCGCTTTTTAAATAATGGCACTGACAGAACATTAATTAAATAATATTTACAAACAATTTGAAATAAATGAAAGTCAACATTTTGCAGGAAAATAATCAATTAAATACTAGATTAAGGAATATCATATATTTATTTATTAATAAACAATCTAGTAAGTCTCGTATTAAATTTTTTTTACTCTCTTCTCTTCTGAATTTAAGCATCTGATTGCTTTGTCTTTTTTTGACATTCCCATTTTTTCTAAAAATAAATTTAGCTATTAAAATGTTTTTATACATTATTGAAGCTTTAATATTATAAATATTCTATATGAATTTTTTACATTAATTCTTATCTAGAATATAATTTCAATTTTAATTTTAAAAACTACAAAAGAAAATCACTAAATTTCATAAAAAATATCTACCAAAGAACTTTTAATTGATATTATTTTAATTTTTCTAACTGTATCATGATTTTTGAGATTTTGTTTCTTTCATTGACAATGCCATCCACTCTGTGGAGATGCTGTGTCCACGGAGGAAACAAAAACTAAGTTTGGAATGTTTAAGTGCTTTGGTTTTTACTTGGCTAAATTGGTACACTTATTTTTATTAAATTCGATAATAAAAAACCTATCAAAATTTTGTATTTTATATATAAATTAGATTTTTCTTAACTTATTTATGATTTCCACAGAGTGGATGCTGAGAACTTTACCAAACTCTAAATGGAACTAATAAATTGGAATATATTCAATAAATTAGCAATAGAATGAAAATTTTTCCTTAAAGAACAAATTGTCTGCCTCTCTTATAAACTCTTTCATGATGATTTGACATGAGCTGCCAATTATGATATTTTTTTTTAAGTTATTTTCTTTGTCCACGGAGGGAGACGTATTTGACTGTGGACAAAGTGTAAAAATTTATTACTAAGTAAAAACAATTTTCTTTAAAACATATGTTAGTTTAGACCTTAATTAGAGACCTTAAACTAGTTAATACTGAAAAAAATACAATTTTTTAAAAAAATGCTCGAGTTTCAGTAAATATTATTTTGAATTTCAAGTGTAGGGACGTCCACGGAGGGGAATTTTGTCTTATATTCATTGAAAAATTAGAGTTAAATAGTAAAACTATTTTAGTAGAAACGTAATGAATAGCTTTCTTAAAGCTTAAATTATACGTATGAACAAAAATATTAGGTCATTTGTTGCACTTTCTAATTTTTATCAACCCGGGACTGTAAAAAGCACCTTTTCGTGAAAATGACCCATTACAGTGCTCATCTAAACTAGGGCTTCTGAAACTGGTTTCTGATTCCATAATTCGTTTGGCTTTAAAATGTTTCATTAAAATTTTACAAACACAGCGTATTTAACCAAACTTAACGTATTTAGCGAAGAATAAAGGCTTAAAATTATTTGCCCGAAAGAGATGTGTTACTCAATGTAGACATTTAAATTGCTTCACAAATACCGACATTAAGAAAGTAAACTAATAAAATCCCAAATTCCTCGTGAACAAGACTTTATTCGATTTATTACGATCAATTCGCACTTTAAGACCGTACTGGCTTAGTAGCAAATTCGACAACCGAATCCACCAAGCATCCACCATAAATTTGTCGCTGTTAATGTCGGATGTTCTCCAAATGGTTTGGTTTGGAAACTTCAAAGCTGGTGTGCAGGCTAAAATATCGCGATGCTCGTCTAAACCAGGGCTTTTGAATCTATAAGCTTTGAAATGTTTCATTAAAATTTTAAAAAGACAGCGTATTTAGCCAAATTTAGCGTATTTAACGGTGTTAACGTATTTAACGTCGACGCAGAAGTATTTGCCCGAAAGGGATAAATTACTCAATGTAGTCATTCAAATTGCTTCACAAATACCGACACTAAGAAAGTAGGCTAATAAAATTCCTCGTGAACGAGACTTCATTTGATTTATTGAGATAAATTCTCATTTTAGAACCATATAAGATTCGATAACAGAATCCACCAAGCTTTCGCCATAAATTTGTCGCTGTGATTGTCGGATGTTATCAAAATGGTTTGGTTTGGAAACTTTAAGGCAGGCGTGCAGGTTAAAATACCGGGGTGCTCAACTAAACCAAGGCTTCTTAAACTGAGGTTTCCGACTCCATGTGTGTTTACGTACCGGAATTCGGGGGTCCCGGAAGCAATTTCAGCAAGCGTTTCTGTAAGATTCATTGGTACCGCTAAGCAAAAATATTTCAAAAATTCATTTGGCTTTGAAACGATTCATTAAAATTAAAAAAAAAACTATTTAACCAAATTTCCTCTTCCTTATCATTAATTAATGGGTCATTTTTTCAATTGATTATTTATTTGTAATTTATGTCGCAAAATTTGTTTTTCGTTTTTGTGACCTGGAAAATGTTTGTGCTTAAAATGTGCCATGAATGCAAAAAGTTTAATAAACCCTGATATATTTACCCTTGAAATTCTTTTTTAAAATTTACTTTTTCCTTTATTTTAATTTTATTTCTTTGTGCAATGTTTTCCGTTTTTGTGTCCTGGAAAATGTTTATGTTCAAAATGGGTCGTAAATGGAAATCTTTAATAAACTCTGATATATTTCGCCTGGAAATTCATTTTTTGAATTTGTTTATCTCTTTATACTTATTTTATTCTTTATACGATGTTTATGAGCTGCACACTGTAGGTTTTATTTGTATATATTTTTTTCATTGATTTACGGTCAGTGCAAATTTTTAGATTTTTGCTCTGGCTAACTTCTAATGGTTCTTCTGGTCTAACTGCGTGGATATGGAGATAAGATTATTATATTTTGATTTAACATTTTCATTTTAATTCTATATGTTTTCTGCAATATCTGTATAGGGAAAACCAGGGCAAGATGGCGATGTTAACATTTAACCATTTTTAATAAATTCAGCTTTTGAAGTAAATCTTATTTTCTTTGCATGCATTATTAGATTGACATTTTGTTGTGTTGTGCTCAAATTGAGAAACTTTTATTTTAATTTTATCAAAGTTATTTTGTCATTTAAAAAAAGGAAAGCAAAAGTGCCAACTTGCCCAGGTACCTGGGGAAGATGACTTTCAACACGGAGCAAGATGAAAATTATGATAAAAGTTCAATACATTTTTATTTTTAGGAAATATAAAAAACAAAAATAGCAAAAAACAAAGCAAAATATAAAAAACAGTAGAAAAATTAACCGAAAAAATTCCAAAAGTACTAATAGAGAGAAAATATAAGTATTAACGAAAGGAAAAAAATATTTATAACACAAATGCAATGATATATATATTCGGCAGCATTCGAAATTTTCTATATTAAACAAATATATGCTGTTGCTTTTGGTTCTATTTTTATACTTAAATCATTATAAGTTTGTGAGTTGTGTAACTGCCTTTTGATTTAATGAATTAACTCATAAAATAGTTATAAACAGGAATATATAGTTAAAAAAAGTAGATTCAAAATTAGATTTCTGCAGTTAATTTTCCTTCTTTGTTCAGTTCAAATATAGCTAATGAATCTAGATTAAGCTAATGAAAAGAATTTAATCGGTTTTGGGGAATTCTGATCTAAGTTTCAAGTTATTTGTGCTAATCTCTATCGAAATTCTGTAATTAGCTCTATTTTAAGATTGGCTACACTTGAAAAGAAGTGGAATATCTATTTATTGCATAAATGAATGACCAATTATAATTCCATTATTTAGAAGATCCCAAACATGCCATTTCTTACGCAAATCTTCAGCAGAAATAATATTTTTTCCTAGATAAAACACTGAAAAATTTGGGCCAGTTTTTCAACTGAGAAACCTATCCACATTCTTTTGGAATTTTTATCAGAAATTAAAGACTAGTGTTTTTAACATATACGAAAGATTTAGCGAACAAATTTAGATATTTATTATGTATACTGACTTTAATACATGTTTCATTCCAATAAATGCCAATTTTATTTTAAAAAGTAGCTGTTTCCATTTAAAAAATGATAAATGATTTGATACATTGTAAAAATTAATTGATAGACACGTGTAGGGCCTTCTATAATCTTTTGATGGCAATTGCCGAGTGCTTTAGAATACAAACCAAACCAGATCAGTTTTCGGCACATATCCTATCCGTCCGAGAAACGCCGACTCGTCCTCTAACTTGGGTCGGGCATCTCTATACTGCCTTCGCTGTCGAGTATCGAGTTTGGACTTATCAAAAATATAAAATCGTAATTTTTATGTTTAACAAAGCTACCCTATAGAAAATCTTACAAAAGAAATCAGTATAACGTGTTTACATTTTTTTAATGGCAGGTATAGAAGTTTTTTCACACTTGTCTCTATATATTTCATTTACTCCACAAAAGAATGAAAAAATCTAAAGCAATTCGTAAGTAAATTCTAATCGTATCTATTTCCATCTGGAGATTTGAAAAAAAATTATGCAGGATTGGCAGGAGAGCCAACGATAAATAAGCGTGCTTTTATTGGCAAAAAGCCATACAATACAAAAAGTAAACTTTCACATTCATTAACAAGCAATGCAATAAGAGTGCCTTAGATTATTAGAAAGATCATTGTATTCTCACTGAAAAAATACATGGTGATCCAAAAGAAAGGATTTTTCTGCTCTTAAAATAACACCATCTATAATCTGATGTCTCACCAGATCTAATCACTAGTAACTGGATTTCCGGAACTTCTGAAATTCCCTAATGGCTCATTCCGTTTGGATGTCTCTTGTTTCTTACATCATTTTTGCAATGGATTTCGGGCGATTCTACTATTTGACGCCATTTCGTGAGCAAAATTTCATGTTAAATATTACTCAATGCAAAGATGAGATGAGGGGTATATCTCGATAAATGCTTTCTTCCAGTAAATGCATGATAATTTCACAATCAAAAAGAGAGATAAATAAGAGCCCTAAGGTAAAAAAAAAGTTTGAAATAGAAGTAATTGTAAGTTAAAACAAATATTTACGAGAATTTCACAGTTGCATACACTGCTCGGGAGAATTAAAAGTGCCCTAAAAGAAAATATAACAAACAAAATAGTTTGAAGAGGAGATAATTGCAAGTGAAACCAAATATTTGCGAGAACTTCATAATAACATGCACTGCTCGAAGCTAACAGAATACAAGATAAAATTACAATAAAGATGACATTAAAGCTTTTGTTATTCTTATTTCACAAAAAGTAAAAGATTTTGTACAATGATGGCGTATGTAAGAAGTGTGAGAAATATTTGTAAGCGCTATATAGATAATGTAATAAGTAAGAGAAAAGTATGCAATTCAAAATAGCAAACATCTCAGAATAAAAATTAAAATTAAATCACTAACACAAAAATATAAGAAAAAGAAAGGGGAAATTTAGCTATATATAGCTTAATTAGCTTTCATTCAAAGCATGAGTGGCGGCTCGTCAATTCAGAAACAAGCAGTGCTGCAAACAAATATATATATACACCTCACGATAGTGTATTTAAAATAAAATTTTTACAAGACAGTTTAACTTTTTAATAGCCCCAAATTTTTTAATTGTGTTTTAGAAAATTATCCACGTAACTTTTTCACACGAGCGATTTCTAATAAAGAAAACGGATGCTTATTAAAGTTGATGAGTTCCCGTCAGGTATCATGAATGAGCAACCGTAACCAAATAACGGCGAACGAGAAACAAGCGCAGAAAATAAATCAAGAAAGCGAAAGACACCGCCAAACTCAATAGGAGGAAATACTGGTTCGTCTTCCGAAACGCCGCTTAGCTGTTGCGCAGTGAGGGAATTTTGATACTTGCGAGGGCTGTTTCCAGAACAGCTCAGATTTTGTATCTCTCGCTTATTGATGTATTTTCTTTCTTTCTTAGTTTTCGCTTTTCTTTTCCTCCTTTTTTGTTGCTGGTCGAACCTTTCAATGAGAAAAAAATAACCTAATAGGATTAAAAACAAACTTTTAAAACAAATTCAGGGGGCTCTGCAGTTCTGCAGCCCTAATGGACAAGGCGCCACTGGTATATATTCAGAATTCGAAACGAAAAGAATTTACCTTTCATCACTAGTAAGGATATTTTTAAAGTGAAATTCGTAAGAAAATTTTAAAATTTCATTGAAACCATAGTAATTCATATCATATTCTTGAGATAAATAAAAATGAGAAGCTTTATCATTTTCTTCACAATACTCTCATTTTAATCCTTTCCTTCGCAATAGTAACAAGTATAAGGGTGAATCAGATTGATAAACATTTTATCCAAAAAATGAGCAGCAAGATACTATTTGCATCCATAAATCTAAAAATAATCAAACCAATAAAAAACTTCGAATTATATAAACCAATGAGAGACAGCACTATGTGCAGGGCGAAAAACCAAAAACAAGAGAGATTAATCAAAATTATAATTTTCAGTAACTTGCCTCAAAAATGAAAATTTAATGAGAGCAGAATCGAAAAAAATGGCATAAAATTGAATTATTTAACTTCCAACACTATTGAATTTTGGTCTGAATGTCATGGAACTTTCGTTTCTGAAATCGATATGCATTTGTTAAAGATTAATTCCACCCACACCAAATCATTTAAAATTGTCTACACAAAATCGAAAAGTTTTTCAATGCGCCAAACGATATGAAGAATGTCGAATCACAACACTCAAAGCGCTTTTGATCGATTTTATTTTTGTTCCGTCCATTTTATCTTTTGTCAGCTGATAATAAAATAGAAAGAAAAAAACTATAAAAATTGAACGAATAACTGCAAAAAAGGGTGAGGAATGGATGCCAAGTTCTATTGCGATAACGAAGTTATATATAATGTCTGCTGACATTCTGATCAATGGTCCAAAATGTCGAAGCTTTCTTCTATTTCCACGGGCAGAATTTCTATCTCCTGGCCCACGGCATTTGTCAAGAAATGGCAAGGCACTTCGATCGCTTCTAGAACGAAATTCAATTTGCTCCGTATTGCCTTCTGATGCGAAATGAAATTCACTTCTGCCAGGAAAATGTTGTGACGGTTTGTACTCACAAGCGTATTCGAAGCTTCGGAAAATCGTACTTAGATTTATGGGAAGTACTGTTACGAAATTTTGTAGAACTGATTGGATTTGTTCTGAATACCTGGTTTAAATTTCAAACAGTTATTTATTTTTTAAATTGCCATTTTAAATTATTTGTAAATCGTTATACTTTACTTTGATAGGTGGTTTTTTGTATAAATCATCAATTTTCAATTCATTTAAAAATATGTTCTCAGCCAATAATAATGACTCAAGGTTTTGGGCACGTATTTATTTGACTATGAACTTTGTGAAATTTGACGACAAAAAAAATTCTTGCAGTTTCTGAATCACAACATCTCGAATAAGAAAGAATTTTATAGATTTTTCATTTAGTTGCTATTTGATACTCGAAATTTTTTTATTTTTATTATTCATTTTTAAGGTAAATAGGGCACCGGTAGAAAAGTTTGACTCACTGAATATGCGTTAGTTGTCAATTCGAGAACTCGCACAATAAGAACCGCCATTTTGAATGCTGCGAATGTGTATGAACTGGCATTTACGTAGGTTCGCAATTTTTCCCTGCAATTTCTTGCTTGAACCCATGAAGGGTCTCCAACTTAGTGTTTTAAATCTACTTATCAGTAATCTTGGTTCACAACACACTAATGAAACCAAAAAGCTAAATTCTTACATTTTTCCTACATACTATTTTTGCAACGTGTCAACAAAAGCATTCTGTACTTTGTGAGGAGTCTAGGCTTAGCTTGATGCCCTAATTTCAACCCAAAATAACAAAATAAACTCGTTTAAGAAATAAGGTTATATTTAGTCATTATTTTTCAACAATGAAATATCCATAAATATAATAAAATACATTTGGATGGTTCAAACACTTCTTTTTAATGTTTAAATACACAAACAAATACACATACGATGTACACACTGACAGTGCAACAAAAAAGCTATAAAAGACGGAAGAAAGCTGCTGAAAAATTAAAATAATATTATAATGATCAGCATTTTGTAGAGGAGAACTAAATGAAACATTTGAATTTCGTGTGATATATGTTCATACCCATCTATATTATGAATGTTTGTGGACTTACTGACACATTTATATTCCATTTTCACGATGTATATCATATAATAAGTAAAATAAAATTTGCATTTGATAAGTGTTTGTATTTAAGATATGTTTTAAGGGCAGAAGAGTTATATTTAGAAATAAGATGTATCTAAATTTTATTTTTATTTTCGAAGTGGTATAAAAACGGATTTTGTGCGATAATATGCTTTGAAGTTATTGAGGGAAAACGTTAAAATTTTTATTTCTTAATTAATTAAAAATTTAGTTAAAATTATCAAAAACTCTTTCTTAGTGAGATATTGCAAAACAAGAAATAACTACGTGCCAAATTTGGTAGCTATAGGTCTAACGATCTGCCTTGTAGAGCTTTTTCAACAATTTTTGCTTTACTCAATTTACAGATAGTATGCCAGTCTAAAAACATTGTCATTAAAAAAACCCATTGGTCATGATAATACCGGATCTCGGCGATAAACATTTCAAGATATGGTAAAATGAAAGCCGAAATGCGTTTTAAATACGATTGATACGCTGGCATGCAAAAGTTAAGGAACATTTCGTAAAATGCGAGAGAAATTTGCAATTAATACGAAAACTATGTTTCGAAATCAGTTCTGGAGAATTGTGTGACATTCAATAGAGTATCAAATACATATTACAGTGAAGATTCGGTCACGAGGGCAATTAGGGGGACCACCAGAAAGGGATGAAGACGAAAATGGAGTTTCACCCATCCTGTTTCAAGAAAGCTGATAACGAGATGTAACTTTTATCAATGGTTATGGTTTAATGTGCATAATATTTGCATGCATTTTCGTAAGCATAGCACAAATATTCGGGAAGATATAAATGTTTCTTTAAAAAATCCCAAATTTTTCCGCATGTGTTTTGCTTATAACATGCAGAGTTTCAATTCAAATTATTCGAAATTTGCAGAACACTTGACAATATGTTAAATATGTTACAGAAGTATTGTATTAAACTTTGAAGTAAATACGTTGTATATTACAAGAAATATGAGTGTTTGTACTAAATAAATTTTTACTGCGCATGTGCGAGACGCAGCGGAATTTTTCTTTCATAACTTCAAAGCCAGATATATAGAGCAACTTTAAAAAATCCAGTTGAATTCCATTAGAATTCAGAAAGCTGTCGGCATTTCAGTGAGGTAAATTTTAATTTCTCTTTAGGAGAAACTAAATGGTGAGGGTTCTTGTACAAATTGATATTTTTTAAATTTGAATCTTCGAACAGTAACA
>BGPR01034023.1:0-16687 GCA_013235015.1 Araneus ventricosus
TGTTTTATATTTATGTTATTAGTATGATTTGCAACAAATATTGAAATTCAACTGGCATTAACTTATTCTCCTTTCATTTCGTAATATGGTCCTTTTTGAATTTCAAAACATTATTCTTATTTTGTTTTTCATGAGATTTCTTCCAAACATTAGCAAATTCTTCAAATTGGTCAGACATTCTTCGAATAGGTACGATTACTTTCGGTCGGCACTGAAAAGGTTAATCCTTATATCTATTGTTCCTCAAACTCACTACAAGGTAGCTCTTCTGGTATTGAGTCAAATTTTAAGTTAAATAATTATTAACTGATAATTAGGCTTTCAAAATATTAAAACAGTGTATTTTTTTTATCGAGAATACACATGGAAACATATTTCCAAACCGTTAGGTCATCAAGAAGAAAGTGGAAAATTAATTACAAAATTCCATCTTTACAAAAAAGAAGGAAGTGATGTTGTGAAAGTAGAAAAAAAGTTAAATTCTGTCTTACATACGCGAAAAAACCCCTAGTTATCAGACATGCCTTTTGGCGGTCGTAAACGGAATATTCCACTGTATTTGGGGGGGGTGAATGAAAGGGCTTTATTTCATTTGGCGTAGATAGAACCGGCGGAAGTCCCTTTCATCTTTGTACTTCGTTCCAAAACGTATTCCTCGCCATAACGGAGGTGCACTTAAGTTGTCAAATGTTTCGGTTGATTTTATATCTGATCCCTCCTTTCTTTGACTCGTCTATTTGAGGCAACCCTGCTCAGGGTTTTTCTCCTGGCGGCAGGACAGTATAAAACAGGAAGCTTCATTGCAAGTTTACCGCCCTGCGTTACACTTGTATAATTTATATCTAAGGTAGAATAAGTGCATTATGACCTGTATGAAAGGAAACCATGATGCCAAGTGACCCGTCTTCTTAACAGATATTTTTACAGATATTTGCTGGAGCGCATTTATCAATCAAAGAAGATATTACTAACGATAATAGTAACCAGTAAGGGTGCTCTATTCTCGACTTTCTTGTATATTTACAAAATGATCCCTTTTGGGTTTACCTTAGCCGTGTTGTGAAAAAAAAAGATCTCGAGTACGCATTTCAAAATATTTGTAAGTTATAGTCTTCGCATATTGGTCCAAAATTTCGAACTGATCGAACATTTTCAGGTAAGGACAATATACCAAATTTCAGTCGTGAAGCTTGCTTCTTTTTTGATTTATTGCTATCTTACATAGACCAACTTCATATTCTCAGATATTTTTCAAAATTTGAAACTTATCTACATTTTTCTTTCTTTCTAAAGCCCACATATCAAATTTCATTCAAGAAGATTGTTCCGATTTTGAATTAGCGTGCTCATAAACAGACGGAAAGATAAATAGATTATTTTTCTATTGTCAGATATTTTTTACTTTTGTTATTAACCACTGACCAAATTTCACAAATCTAGTTTGTGGTGTTGTTCAGAGATCGTGTTACATACACACCATGATAAAAACAGGCATAATTCCAAGAAAGTTTTTTTTCGGATTCTGAAATGTAGAGATTTGTCAAAATCTTTGAAAGTTTGCAATACTCTCTCTTTTGATACAAGGCACGTTCCAAAAGTAAGTTTCGTCGTGCTTTTTCACAAAGAATATTTGTTACAAACAGAAGCATACAATGGCATAACAAAATACAAACTTTTGACTATTTTTCTACATGATCGCCGCCGACATTGATGCATTTGTCGTACCGTGAAATCAATTTTAAGAAAACATCCAGGCAAAAATAGGTGTCCAGCGAGCGAAGAAAGTTCTTCACAGCCTGCTTTTTCCACCTCTTCACACTCGCCGCCTGGGATCTGAGAGATTGGATCACGCCGTCTACAGCCCTGATCTAGCACTATCAGACTTTCACCTTTTTCCTGCTTTAAAGTCAGCACTATTGGAACGTTACTTCCGAAGCAATGAAGAGGTGTAGCAGGCTGGGAAGGACATCTTTCGCTGCACCGATTTTTACCAGGATGGTTTCTTGAAATTGATTTCATGGTAAGACAAATGTATCAATGTCGGCGGCGATCATGTAGAAAAATAGCCAACTTTTGTATACATATTTATGTAACATTACAAAATCGGTGACAGTGTAGTTACACCCTAATCATATCGTTACTTTTAAAGTATTAAAAGGATTTTTAAATAAATATTTTGGTTCAAAATTAAAATAAGATCGGAATTGTAAATTTTAGGCGCCTTTAGATGAATGGCGCCCCTCGGTTACAGCCGAATTAGCCCATTGCATAAGATGGCCCTAGCTGGAGTAATCAGCCCCAAACATTCTCGTATACTCCCTCCGCATGAAACTTGCGGATCTTGGACAAGACCGTGACCGCTAATAGTTCGCCGAATTTTATTGCCTTCGGCGTCACAAAAAGTGGTCAGGCGAAAGGGTAACAGCACGAGCGGGAGTGCTCCCACACCCTGCTTCCGACTTCAGTTTATATATGGCGTGTTTTGTGCTCCGTAGTACAATAAAGAAAACCGAGTGTGCATTTTTTGGCTTCTTTTCGACCGATTGAAACCAAAATTTGATACAGATTTACAATTCAGATTATAAGAGTAAATTTTATTTATCTAAGTATTTGCGTTTTGGAGTTATGGCGTTCACAAGCATGTTAATGTATAGACCGACAAACAGTCAACTCTTTGACAGATATGGTGTAACATTTGATGTAGATCTACAATTCAGGTGATAAAATATTTTCTCAGATTTCATCTCTTTTGCTGAATCCGTTTTTGAATTATCATGCTCGCAAACAGGCAGACAGTTAGACGACAGACAAACATAATTCCAAAAATGTGTTTTTCGGACGCATGAACGTTTTAAACGCGGAGATTTATTAAAACCTTCAGGTCGAATTATTTGACGATTACAATATTTTCTCTAAGTTACACTTCGTATATAAGAACGAAGCGAAGAATGAGAAAACATGTAGTTTCCACTGCTAGACATTCTAAAGGAAATAGAATTCGATGCCATCATTTATAAACGGGTTTTTATTGAAATCGGAAGAAGTTATGAATGCCGTGTCCTTCCACATACTTTTAGAGCAGAGTTTTGTGCAGGTATTAAGAAATAAGTACTTGCGAGTCATGATCTCATATTTAAATTTTTAAAATATTGCGTTGATTTCTTTCCTGTAAAATATTATAGTAGTCTTAATGATGAGCTTAGTTTGTCTTCAGAAATTACTTATGTGATGACACACAAAACGTAAGAATATTGCACATTAGCAGGGCCAGATTTCCCATAGGGCCAACATAGGCCATGTCCTAGGGCGCAACCGTCAGGCGGAGCAAGCACAGAAGAAATAACAACCAAATATCACACATTTTTCAGTGTTACCTTCAGAAGGTTTTGTAAAATTATGTTTTTAAAATTTACACAAGTTGCATTTAAATATATTGAGCGAGACATTTTTTCTTCTGTGGACCTTATCGTCTCTTGCCTTTGAGCTTATTTCCATTCAAAGAAATTTAAAATGGTCTATTTCAATTATCCTTCAAACCTGTTCACGGATAAAAGCGCTATTGAAGAAGCTCTGTTACGTATTCCAGACGATTTCAAGAAATGGATTGTTCTTGTAGGCGTTATTTTCTTGATATTACATAAGTAGTATAATTTTGAACTAAAAATTTAATGCGATTTAAAGACTGTAAAGATTGCTTTAAGTGCTTTCATGTTTCAAAAATAAAGTATTTTATATTAAATTGAAAATTCTGTATTAACTGTTTTGAGAGGGGAGTGACGCAGAATATGTTTTGGCCCAGTGCGTAGAAAAATCCGGCCCTGTTCATTAAAAAAATTTCCAGCGAATCTTTTCATCCTGCACTGAGAAAAAAATTCTGGCAAAAAAACCATATTTGTATGGTAATTGATTTTCTGGTACTAAAAACAGAATTCTGGTGATAATCAACAAAATTTACGGTATTTAAATCATTTATTTAATAATCTTACTGTTCTTTCTGGTAACTATTTACGAGAATTTCTGGTTTTCGAAATTATGGCTCTTTTTACCAACATGTTTAGTAAAATTACAACGCTGAAAAGTTAATTTATCAGCAAAAACGGTTTTTCATACCATACACTTCGTTTTTTTACGAGAATCACGATAAAATTATCAGATTATTCTTTCGAAAGTATCGTTCATTTTACCATATGTTTGGTGATTTGACTATGTCGATCATTCTGGCACCTACCAAATACGATGGTATTAACGAATTAATTTTTTTTTATCATACCAGATGGTAAATCTCACTTAAAATGACGGCACTCTGCTGGATGGGTAACGTTCCTCCTCAAGTATACCATCAGTGAAAATAAAGACATTCATGAAGCTTTGAAGTGACCTTGATGGATCAATCCATAGACGTCTGTTTTATGTATCTGCTAAGTGGGTAGTGTAATTCACTATTCCTCATTAGTTTTACTTTGTGATTTAAGTTTCAGTTTGGAAATGAAGTAAAGCGTTTGTAGTGGCTGAATTATAGCTCACGCAGCATTTAATATTTGATTGTAAATATCGTTTTCTTTTTATTTAAAGCATTTATTTTTTATCATATTTAATTTTGTTCATCACATATATTTTTTGTGGCAACAGTTGAAAAATGTAGTTTTTAGAATTTTGTTGATCATTTCCGTTGCAAATAGATTCTTCTTGAAAAAAAAGAAATAAATTGAATTAAATGAAGTATTCATAGTTCATGTTGCTTCTTTCATGTTTAAATAAGTAGAAGCCAACATATTGGTGACCCGTTCCTGCAAACAAAAAGATGTCGATTGAAGACGGAAAAGCAGATGGAACTGAGTTGCATAAGGTGAGTGTAAAAATTCCTCCATTTTGGATAGATAAACCGGAAATATGGTTTTATCAAGTAGAGGCCCAATTGAAAATAAGCGGTATCACTGCCGAAGAAACGAAATTTAACTATTTAATTTCGCAATTGGATCCCAAATTTGTTGAAAATGTATGGGATATCATACGCAGTGATAGTCAAACTAAATATACAGATTCCAAAACTAGACTCTTGAATTTATTTAAAGAGAGTGAAAATGCAAGAATTCAACGTTTAATCACTAGTATTGACTTAGGTGATTTAAAGCCTAGTCAGTTGTTACAAAAATTAAGATCAGTAGCTACATCAGATGTTTCTGAAAATTTGATTAAAACTTTATGGCTTGGAAAACTACCAGACTCTATTAAAAATATCTTAATCGTCAGTAAAGAAGATACTGATAGTTTGGCGATTATGGCTGACAAAATTTGCGATATGAGCCTTAAAACCGAAATTTACGGTACAAGCTATGAACACAATTCTTCTAACGAATTGTTAGATAGAGTTAAAAATTTAGAACAGCAAATTTCTGCATTATGTATTCGTACTGGAGCTAGACCGAGAACGCGGAATAACAATTATTTCCGTAAGCGATCTCGAAGCCGAAGTAACCGGCGGCATGATTTCAATCCAAAAGGGAAATTGTGTTACTTCCATTTTCGATTTGGAACCAAATGCTTTCCGGAGAAATGTCAACATCCTTGCAGTTGGAATAAAAAACCACAAGAAAATCAGGAAAACTCAAGTCTGCAGTAAGTTCAGCGACAAACTCTGCTGCAGAAAATGAAAAGGAATGTCGCAAATTTCGTTTATTCGTCCGTGACCGAAGATCAAATTTGCGTTTTCTCGTAGACAGTGGAGCTGATGTTAGCATAATTCCAGCTACGTCTCAAAATAAAAAGAAAGCAGAATATCTGTTATATACTGCTAATGGCACTGAGATTTAAACTTATGGTATAAAGATGTTAAATCTGGATTTGGGATTACGTCGTGATTTTCAGTTTCCATTCATAATTGCTGACGTCACAAAAGGTATTTTGGGCGCTGATTTTCTTCACAAATATAACTTACTTGTTGACATAAATAAGAAAAAATTAATTGATGGGATAAAAAATCTCTTTGTGCTAGGTGATATAACTGCTGTTTCAAGTGATAACGTTATAAGCACATTGAATAAATCCATAAAAATTTCGAATTTACTCCTTAAATATCCTGAAATTTCTAGACCTAATCTTGTCCCTAAGGAAATAAAACATGATGTTAAGCATTTTATTGAAACAAATGGTCAACCTATTCATGCCAAAGCACGACAGCTTGATCCCAAACGACTAGCGATAGCTAAAGAAGAGTTTACATTTATGCTCAACAATGAAATAATTCGACCATCGAATTCGCAATGGTCAAGTCCTTTGCATCCAGCCACGAAAAAAGATGGGTCCTATCGGCCATGTGGGGATTACCGTCAGCTTAATGCTCAGACGATTCCCGATCGCTACCCCATACCTAGGTTAGAAGATTTCCATCAAATATTAAAAGAAACCAAGATATTTTCTAAAATAGATTTATTTAAAGCATATTTCCAAATACCCATTGCAGAAGAGCACAAATGTAAAACAGCTATAATCACACCTTTCGGTTTATATGAATTTAACGTAATGAGTTTTGGCTTGAAAAATGCTCCTGCAACATTCCAACGATTTATCCATGAAGTTCTCAGAGGATTGGACTTTGTTTTTCCATATTTAGACGATATACTCATTGCATCCAAAAGCAATCAAGAGCATGAAATCCATCTTAATTTAGTTTTAGAAAGATTGAATACTTTTGGTTTAAGAATAAATTTTTCAAAATCTGTATTCGCTGTTGAAGAAATCGAATTTTTGGGATATCTAATTACACCCCAAGGTTCTCGTCCTCTGCCAGATAAAGTTCAAGCTATTATGAATTACAAAAGACACGAAAATATTCAAGACCTTAGAACATTTCTTGGAATTCTTAATTTTTATCGTCGTTATCTAAAAGACGCAGCAAAGAATCAAGCTTTGTTACATGAATACCTTAAAGGTTCTAAAAAGAAGGACAAAAGAAAGATCCAATGGACTGATGAAGCTGAAAAACAGTTTGAAAAGTGCAAAAATGACCTCGCAAATGCAACGTTGTTGTATTTCCTAATTCTGAATTACCTCTGTCATTATTAACAGATGCTTCAGATACAGCAATAGGCGCAGTGTTACAGCAATATGAAAATTCAACTTGGAAGCCAATTGCATTTTATTCTAAAAAGTTAAACGATACACAACAAAATTATAGCACGTATGACAGGGAATTATTAGGCATATATCTTTCAGTTAAACATTTCAAGCATTATCTGGAAGGAAGAACATTTACAATTTATACAGACCATAAGCCCTTAATATTTGCCTTTCACCAAAAGCTTCACAAAGCGGCACCAAGACAAGCTCGTCAACTTAACTATATCTCTCAGTTTTCGACTGATATTAAATATATAAAAGGTGAAAATAACATTGTAGCCGATACGTTATCTAGGGTTACTGAAGTTTCGTCAATAGATTAAGATCAAATAGCTGACGCACAAACTCAAGATGAAGAACTGAAGAGCTTGCAAACCATTACTTCCTTGAATTTAAAGGAGTACCCTCTACCTTCGGGGAAATACTTATGGTGTGATACTTCAACTAGCAAAATTCGGCCCTACATTCCACAAGCTTTTCGAAAACAAATTTTTCACCATATTCACGGCCTATCACATCCAGGAATTAAGTCAACTATAAAATTAATTAATTCAAAATTCATTTGGCCTAGCATTAAAAAAGATGTGCAATTGTGGACTCGAACCTGCATTCCTTGCCAAAAAGCTAAAATCAATCGCCACACTAAAACAAAATTGGGCGAGTTTGAAGTACCTTCAGGCAGATTTTGTGTTGTGCATATGGATCTCATTGGTCCTCTTCCTCCATCGAGAGGGAATATTTACTGTTTAACTTGCATCGACAGATTTTCAAATTGGATGGAAACAATTCCTTTAGATAACATTTCAGCAGACACTGTGGCAAGAGCATTTTATAGCAACTGGATAGCACGTTTTGGAACGCCACACAAACTTATTACCGACCGCGGAACTCAGTTCAGAAGTGAAACATTGCAAACTTTGTCCAAAATCTGTGGTATTAAGCTGCAACATACTGCAGCCTACCATCCTGCATGTAACGGCAAAGTTGAACGCCTTCATAGAACATTAAAAACAGCATTAAAAGCTCACAACAATCTGTCTTGGATTGACACGTTACCGACAGTACTTTTGGGTTTGCGTACTGCAATTCAAGAAGATAACAATCATTCAATTGCACAAATAGGTTACGGAGAAAGTCTCAGACTTTCTGGAGAGTTTTTTAGTGAACCCAGTATCCGAACAGCATCGGAAGGCTTTGCTAATAACCTCCAGAAACAAATGGAAACCGTGGGACCAAGGATCACTCGTAGAAATTCGAGTCGACACATATTTGTGAATAAAGACTTACAAAACTGCTCTCATGTTTTTCAACGTATAGATAGAGTTAGAAAGCAATTGGAATCTCCTTACGAAGGACCATTCCCCGTAATTGAAAGGAAGGCAATGTCGTTACTTACGACAGTTAGCGAATGAATTCTTTGGCTTTTTAGATACTAAATGTATTTTTGAGAAAGTTGAAGAAATATTTGTAAATGAGCATTCTACTGAAGTAGTATTTCATCTTTTGTAAATAATATGTTTTTTTTCAATAAATTAACTATTTCGCAAAGTGTGTTTTGTCTTATGTCTGTTTTTTGTCTTATTTGTATTCTTAGATTTCATACAAGTGTATATAAAGGTTTGTGTAAATCTTATTTCACCTCATTAGTTCTTTGTGTATTTAAGAGGACAAACATAATTTTAAAATTCTTGATATGATTAAAGATAAAATGGAAGATAATTCTCTTGGAAAGTTTTATAAAAATCTTGAATATCCTGCAGGTTTAACTGCTTTAGACAGGGCCGTAGGAAATAAGATAAAGATATTAAAAAAAATGTTTGAAGCTGAGAAATCTTTTTCGAGTTGAATTATTTCTCTCCTGCACCGGAGGTTACGTCAACTATCGAGTTGTGGTGTTTTTCTTCTGCTCCCAAATTCGTACTTCTACAAAAGGGTCCAACCCCCCTTTTCATCACACTTCTTCTGACGTCATCTTAGAGATTTTTATCATTTCCCGAGTTATCTGGAATGTCAATTAATTAGAAATCTTAATTAATAAAGGCATAATTATTAATTTCAGTTAATTTGATTAATCTAATTTTTAATTGAAGTAACTGGTACGACTTCCATGTGGAATTGTGAAAAAAGTTGTATTTCTCAGAACCGGGATTCGAACTAGTGCTCATAGGGAAAACGCTCTAACCACTAGACCACACAGAAATTTGAAGAATGCGATAAAATAATTTATTTAAATTTTAACGTCAACAAAGCTCTAGTGCCGCCATCTAGCGGTGCACAAATGGCAACTATTTTCAAAACAAGAAATGTGTTTTAAAGTTATCTTATCTGAGTGACAACAGGTTACTGCTACTTGTTTAAATATGTTAGACCATGCATGGACAAGAGATAGAAAATTATTTCCGAAAGGTTTCTTTGCTTTCTTCAATATTTTTTATAATGCTTAATATGTGTTTAATATTTTTATAATGTTTAATATGTTATTTCACTCATATTTTTTTCGTTTATTTGTTTGTTTTAAACAAACAGTGTTTTTTAAACACATCATTTGTTTTGAAAATAATTGCCTTTTTTACCAACAGATGGCTGCACGACAGCTATGGTGGCGTTAAAATTTAAATAAATTATTTTATTCCATCTTTCATCACCTTTTCTTTTCCTGCCAACTCTATGAGCGCGAGTTCGAATCCCGGCTCGGAGAAATTGGACTTTTATCACAATTCCAACTCGATGTCGTGCCAGTAAGTTCAATTAAAAATTAGATTAAACAAGTTAATTGAAATTAATAATTATGCCTTGATTAATTAAGATTCCCAATTGATCTAATTAATTTACATTCCAGATAACTCGGAAAATGATGAAAATCTCTAAATTGGACTAAGATGACGTCAGAAGAAGGGGATGAAAAAAGGGGATTGGACACTTCTGTAGGAGTCCGGATTTGGGAGCAGCAGAAAAACAACTCAACTCGACCGATGGCGTCATTTCCGCTGCAGGAGCGAAACAACTCAATTCGGGTGAGCAGGAACTCACCTCGAAAGCAGCAGAAAAACAACTCTACTCTGCCTATCGTATCCCCTGGTATACTGTTTCTAACAATGAATAACATACGAACCAAGTTTCATCCAAATTGTTCCTGCAGTTGTCATTTCATGTCCTTACATGCCTTATTGATAGTTATGATCCTGAGGGGTTCATTAGAGATAGGCCACTCTATGCTGGTGTGATAGTTTAACGAGTGGGGTGTTGGCAAAAGTGTCATTCTCCTGACCCCGGTTCAAAAATTCGAGGTCCATTCCAGAATACTTTCCATATAACTTGGACATGGATGTAAATATAATAAATCAAATCAAACTACTGGCAAATGTTCCGTTCTTTAATAAACACAAGATTAAAAAAATTAGTTTATGTAGTTATTCTCTAACGAATAGGGTGTCCATTAAGTATTTTCGGGGTTTTCTAAACTCATTACTTTTGATTAAAAAACATGAAGATAAATTATTACACATTCATATGAAGTACAACTATTTTTTTAATAACACAGAAAAAGTTAACTAATTTCCGCATGGCAGACCTTCGCGGCATTTAACCCATCGACATTTATCTAGAAATTGACTTCAGTGTGTACTGGTTAAAGTTTAGTGAAATGCATGCAATCTTCATCTAAGAGCAGTTAAGTATTTGAGTATGTTGGACGAAATAAGAACATCAAAACCTCTACGAGGTGGCAGCTATCAGAACCTCTTTAGTACAAAAGTTCTGGGAGCCTTTCGTGGTAAGTAACAGGTCGGGAATGAACTCAATTTCCAGGCAAATATCGATAGATTACATGCCGCGAATGTCTGGCATGTGGAAATTACTGAACTTTGTGTTATTCGAAGATCTTATACTATTTTATTATGTAATAATATTTATTGTCACGTTCTTTAATCAAAAGTTATGAGGTCAGGAAACTCAATAATTTATGGTCACCCTGCATTAATTAAGACTTTATTCATACACATCTGAAAATAAATATATAGTCTGAGAAAGCGTTGTTAGAAATGGAAACACAAAAGACTCGGAAATACCAATAAAAAATCGATTGCATCTTTCCATGATAATTAAACACATGTGTGAAGACCAGGAAAGATGTGTATCGTTTGTTTTGGTCCTTTCTTTTGGTCCTCCGAGACATGGACTAGATATGAATTTAATGCGCAGTGATTGATGTGTCTTGAGTGAGAACAAGTTCTAGGACTTCCGCGTTTCTCCTTCGTTCACTTTAATTATTCGCTATTTACGAATATGATTCATTTGCGTTAAGGGATGAAGGAAAATTCAAAACTTGTTAGATAATACAGCTATCATGTTTTTCTTTTGATTTGATTTGAGAGCATCTTCTACTAGAAAAAAATACGAAAACTAAAGGAGATGATGGGCTTTGAAATTAGCAAATATGACAAAAATATGAATCCCCCTTCTAACCTTCTATCTACATAATATAAGCTTATATGCGAATAAAGTATCATTAAATCATGAATTTTTAAACAAAAGCCATAGTTAATGGGTTTTGAGAAATAAATCTACATATTTAAGGTATTATTTGATTTTCACGGCCCCCGTTATCAAAATGGAGCATAGATTATCGCCAAGTTGAAACTACTCGTTTACGGTTTGTGGCTGCTATATTTGACGGTTATAGCAGGGTCTTGAAAATCGAATAGTACTATTTTTAATTACTTTATCTCAAAACGACTATTTTTTTAGAAATCAAATTGAATTTTTTTTAAATGCTTCATGCGTCTTAATTTATGGGAAAATTACCTAAAATTTTTAATATTACTATTGTCATATATTAAAATTAATGTGGAAATGCATTTCGGGTTTAAAGTTCTTTCAGCTAGTTAAAGGTCAATTTTAGTTCAGAAAATCATAAAATGTTAATTATAATTTAGTAAATTATTTACAGAAAATTAACTCTTAAATGAAATTTAAAAATAATATCTAGTATTATTTGAAATGAAATTTTTATAATAATAATTAAAATTTAAGCTAAAAAATTAAAAAGTAGAACATATAGAAAAATGTAAATTTTTAAAATTAGAATTTTTGAAATTTTAAAAAAGTGATGTAATTAGTTAAAAAGGAGTTTAAGATATTTGACGTACTTTTATTATAATATATATGCATACCAAATATTAAAACTCGAAGTCAGATGTTCCCAACTTATTGTAAATAACCCCTGGATTTACGCGGTAATCAAAAATGTTTGAAGGAAAAAAATACAAAACACAAGAAAATAAAATAATAAAAATATCTAGAATTTGTTTCCGGAAGCTCGAGTAAAAAAATGTGAAGTTAGGAGTCCGAAAGCTTACCAATGAAATAAAAAAAGAAAGGAATAGATTAAGACCTAGTAATTGATTGATAATTGGTTTTCACCGACTCCGCCCACAATCAATAATATTGCACGACTATGCATTTGTCATCCAAGTATTTTCAAAAGCTGTATATTTACAAGCCGCTATATTTCTTTCTATTTTATTCTTTTTCTTTAGGGTTATCCAGAAAAATCCGAAATCAACTCAAATATGCTTGTTTAAAATTTTTATATAAAACGCAATTAAAGTTGGTAAAAATACTTGATTATCACGATGACTAATCGTTAGATTTCATGATAAGTACATTCTAAATAATATTATAAAAAAAGAATTAAAATGTAAAATAAAAAATAAACCCTAGTAATGATAATCAATTCATTCAAGGCGTTTCACACTTAAAAGAATTCAAGACCTTAACTTTAATAAACACTATTGCGTGGAGGTGTGATGTGTGTGTGGGAGGAGATTTAAAAAATACATTCGACAAAATTAAAAGACTATTAAGGAGGTATGGAAGGAAATAAAAGGTGGGAACCGCTGCTCTAAGTCAGTAATTTGCAAAAACTCATAATTGAGACCATTGTTCTCTAAAGATTTAGTTTGTTAAATCTGTTGTTGTTGGTAAACTTTCATGATGGAAGAGCAAAATCTGTCCACCGCAATAATCTGAAAAATATTCGTAAGCCATAAATATCTTTTCACAAATGAGGAAAAATTTTTAGCAATAGTGTAATAAGTAATGTTATCCATTATGTCTTTGTTAAAATAGAAAAAAAAGTATCTTCTATGTTGCCTGATGTTTATTTTCTTATATATTAACTCTTTCGTGTAGAAAACACATTGTGAAATGATCTAATGAATATTTTCTTTTGACTCTCTCGTCTACGAAGTATACAAATAGAAAGTAATTTAATCGTCAAAAAATTCGAACTTGAGATTTTGGTGAATCTTCACTAGGATGGAACGAAAAAATTTTTTAACTTGTCATAGTGTTCAAAAGTTGGTATTTGATACAAAAAAAGACAAAAATAAAATTTGATGGCAATTGGAATAGGTCTTGAGGTGCCGTAAGTAAGATAATGTTTCATAAATTTGAAAAATTTGCTCTATTTCAACCATTTTCTCTAATTTCTCATCTGCAGTAGAAAAGCGCAAATTAAATATTTTGCACTTTTAATTCCTTGTTAATAATAGAAAAAACGTTTTTAGGGTTTCTAAAACCTATTGTGAGTATATAAAAATATTATTTGCTAAAGACGTGCAAGAAATCGGCTATGAATAAAAAGAGAATATGCTGTTTCTAATCTGAAATTATTTCTCTGTTATACATTTAACTGACGAAAAACGCTTGCAAATACTTTATGCATCCTTGTAATTGCTGTTGTGGAGCAAAATGCATTTTGTGTTTTGCCAATCAACCGATAATCAATAAAGTTAACGGGGAAGAATTTTTAGTTCTTTTAGGGGATATTTGTCAGTGGAGGGAGTGATTTACTGCTCAATAAATTTAATATTTATATTTTCTTACAGCCCATATTTTTTCTTGTATTATTTACATCTAAAGAGTAGTAACAAATGTATATATTGTCCTTAGAAGCGAGTATAAAAGAGCATGTTAAAATATATATGTAAATCTAGGTAGTTTTTGCTTAGTTTTATTGTTAGGACAGAATATCGAACATTTGTTTATAAATGAACATCTTCCCTTTGACGAAGTTGATACAAAATTTGATACATACTTATAAATTTTGCGTAGTTACCAAATATCATTACTTGTTTCGTTGTAATTTAAAAAATTAATTTGTTCACACACAAACAGACAGCTCCAATTCCAAAAATATTTCTTTTAGACTCAAGATAGTCTACAAAATGAAAAATCCCAAAATATATAGGTTGAATTTTTTGATTATCGCAAACAAAGAAAGAAAGACAGTAGAAATATCAGTGAAGTATTTAGGGTAAGTGGCCACCGAGTCTTAATATGACTTTTTTTGCCCCTTGCGTTCATTAGTGTCTTAGAAAGTGTAAATGACGCCCAGTACAAACACATTTTTTTTGCTCCAACATATTAGACATTCAAAAGTAACAAAATCTTACTGACGTATAGTTTCCATGACGCGTCATGATTTTATTGTGAACTCAGTGAATGCATCAATTATATTATAGGGAATAACAACAGTGTTTAAAACTGGATGAACTTAAAAACAAAATTCATCATTGCTTATTTCTGATTTTGAAACTTAGCTATAATTACGATAAAACTAAAACGGTTCAAGAATTTTATTAAAAGCATGATTTAAAAAGGAACCCACACAATATGGAAAAATAAGTCGAATGTTCATACTTTTGTTATTGAAGAATATTTTTCAATCATGGAAATGATTTGTGTTTCATAACAATAAATATTGTTGTCAATTGTAATCAAAATAATTTTAAAATTTAATAATTTTTATATGTACTGTGATAGAGATGAAATTTAATAAATAATCATAGAATTTTTCCTAGTATATTTACCTTCAAAACAATTCAATATACTGTTTTCTGAAGTACACTTTAAAGTAAGAAAAATCTAGTTTAAAACATAGTGTCTTCACTCCAATTAAGGACACTGGTTGACAAGAATGGACCACCAATTTCATAAAGCTCAATTAAAGAGAAAATACTTTTTGATTTTCAATTTCACACCAACGTACAATGTATGAACACAAGTATGCCATTTTATGCACTCTGTCGCCTCTTCTTTCTTCATATATGATGCAAAATATTTCCAACTTATGAGGAATACTAGTGATTTTAACTGCCTTCTAGAGTAATCCTTTAGTTCAAGATAACAGTCCCATTGATTAAACACTACAATTTATTTTAGTCTTTTGTTACAATATTTAATAGGCGATATCTAATTCTAAAGATTTCTTCTATGAGTGGAATAACTTTGTTTTATCGCTAAAAGGATTTTATTTTCCATATAAACATCGTTAAAACTTAATTTGCCTATTTTATGCCCCCAGAATTAAAAATTAAATTTAAAAGAATTGAAGTCAAGATACCGGTCCCAATTCGACAACTCTCTATCAATACTTTTTTATTATTTGTACACGAGAAAGTAAACGACGATGCTTTTAAGACTTCTCTAACGTTCTATGTTGTGATAGCGGAACCTCACTTTTATTGCTACATTACAAATCTTTTAAAAATTTTGAAGTAAACTTCAATTTTCTACGCAAATTAACGTGACAATGTTTTAATGCTAGAATACTACACTACATGATCAAAAAAATCTGGACACTTTTGTATTTAAACATTTGTCGAATATCTCCCAAAAGATTGGGTGAATTTTCTTTTAATTTCGACCATGCAAACAATAGGCTTGGTCTCACATTTTACAGTGGAGAATCCGTTACGCGGGCTTTTAGAGAACCGACCAGAAATTGAGTAATAAAAAATGATGTGGGTTCATCCCGTTTCACAGAATCCTTGTAATGATTTACAACTTTCATCAATGCTATAAGCAATACTTACATGCATTTTTGTAAACATAACTCGAAGCTACAAAGCGTTTTTTTTAATCCCAATTTTTTTGTGTATAACATGTAGAGTTTTAACCTAAATTATACGAAACTTACAGAATACACAACAATATCCTACAGAATACTTATAATAAAATTCAAAGTCAATATTTTGAATATTCAAGGAAATATGAGTATTTGTAGTAAATTGATTTAACTGCGCATGCGTGAAACATCTTATAACCTTTCTTTTATAATTTCAAGGCCAGATAAATAGGACAGCTATTGTAAAAATCCTAGTTAAATACCATTAAGAATCAGAAGACATTTCAATACAGCGAGCTGAATTTCAATTGCTGTACAAAAGAAGTCTAAATGATGAAGGTTTTTCCACAATTTGAATTTTCACTTTAATCCAAATAGCCATACTGAATTGTATAATGTTGAATAGGATAAATGCATGAATATATTAAAAAATTAATTGAAATTGCAATAAACTAGACATTAAAAATAGTAATAGTTATTACAGGACTACATTATAATAATTACAATAAATATAATTACAACAATTCAATTACAATAATTAATATTGATGCATCTGCTGGATGAGCAACCATAAAGGTGTCTTGATGCTTTTAATCATATAGTGTATAGCAAGTTGTATAATGTTATAACACTAATGTTTACGTAAATAATGTTATTAAC
>BGPR01034024.1:0-16686 GCA_013235015.1 Araneus ventricosus
CTTTTTTTTTACAAAACGTATAACAATAATAATCTAATTTTAAAAATTTTAGGATTTAATTCAAATAAAACCAGCGGGAGTGACCTCCCCTAAACTTTCTCGTATACTTCTCAAACATTTATCATTTCCCTTCCCCCTGCGTGGATAAAAAAATCGAACCTACTGTAACCCAGAATTCAATGACTATCAGAAGGTTTTTCATTGTAGATTATAGTGATAGTAAAATATTTAGGTGAAAAATCATATTGAAAGAGATGCGTATGTATTAAAAGTTAGCAATATTTATTTTCTATCAAACTGTAGCCAATGCACAAGCTCCGTGTGCAGAGGAGAAAACAGGAGAAGACCTCGTTCGTTAGCTTGCGCATGCGCAGAGATTGCTTCCAGTACGCAAGTAAAACAGGGGAAAAGTGATGTAATCCTTCCGCGTGCACAGAGATTGCTACCAGTACGCATGCGTATGGAGAATCGGATTAGAAAAATTAATTATGCAATTTGAACGTCTTTTTCGTTACCGATTCAAACGAAATTTGGGCACAGACCTATAATTAATATTAGCAAACGTCATACCAATTTTTATTTATCTAAGCCAAAGGGTTTAGGAGATGTAATTTTTACAAATACGCGATTATACAGACCGACAGACAGTCAACCCTTTGACGGATTTGGCCCAAAATTTTATACGGACCTACATTCATGATGATAAAACTGTGTACCAAATTTTATTCATCTAGCTATTCAAGGTTTTCAGTTATAGTGTTCACATGACCGCGGACAGACAAACTTCCCGTGGACGGATTTTGTCCATAATTTGACAGAAACCTAAAACTTATGTTTAAAGACCACATACTAAATTTCACCCCTGCATCTCTAATAGTTTTTGAGTTATCGTGTTCGCAGACACTCAGACAGACATAATTCCAAAATTGTGTTTTTCGGACTCAGGGAGGTCTAAAACATGGAGATTCGTCAAAATCTCGAGTTCGAATTTTTTGACGATTACAATTTTCTCTTTGTATACTTCGTGTACGAGAAAGTAAAAACTCTAACTCGGCTTAAAATGAAAAAAAAAATGTAAGTTTAATTTCCTTACAATTTCAAGTTTAAGCTTACAAAAATCAATTTTCTTTTGCCAAATTTATCTTTTTTTTTTCAAATTTAATTTTTTTAAATTAAATTATTTGTGCAAGTTACAAGAGATTTTCGGAAATAAAGTGATTTTAATATCTTACGTAAGCATCACTCATACTCCCCTTCCTCCCTTGTCAGCAAAAATAAGCAAATCGCATATCCCCTCCCCCCCCCTTGGGGGCTTACGTAATATTTGAACGTCCCCAAATTTAATTTTGAAAAATTCGCGACTGGATGCTCTACCTGGACTATAGTATCAAAGTTTCAAATTTCAGGTGAATTAAATTTCCGTTTATTATAATAGAAGATAATCTCTTGCGTACTAAATAAAGGTTATATGAATAAGCTATTTCTTCCGACATTTAGTGCATTGGTTTTCTAAATGTAACCTTTAGTTTGAGAATTATTAACTCGTTCTCTTAAAACGCATATGTAACGAGTTTCATTACAAAAGGCTTGTAGCATATTATTTTATTTAAAACATTATTCAGGGTCAAGAAGGTTATTTATAATCCTTCATATATATTGATTATCGTTGGCTATTTTGGAATATAGATTATTATGTGACTATCTATATAATAAGTGTTTATGTGCATACAAAACGGATTAATCCAGTTAAGCGCTGTTTATATTTGTGATCGGCTCTAAATTTTCTACCTTTTACCGAATACTAAATCAAGAAACAATATGAAAAGTTTTATAGTACCAATAGAGATTAGTAAAATATATATATATAAATGGCATTGTTGTTGATCTTTAAAATTAGGGAAATTATTTTTACATTCGTAGACTAATATACTGACGTGTAGACTGAAAATAAATTGAAGTCAAGAATATAAAAAAGACAACTAATAATATGAAGTACAGCCAATATCTAAAATACAACTATTAATAAACAACAAATAAATTGAAGTCACAGACATCTAAAGAATATCAGCTTTCATGCAACTTCAATGATGTTCATATTTTTAGAAACTCACAACATAAAAAATAAGTAATATAGCGTTCATTTTTTTGGCCCAACGGTCTGGCATTTGTCTGGTGTAACGGCGTTTATTTTTGTCATCTGGTGTTATGGACACGGGAAATATGCAGAATGAGGGCATCTTGAAGATATTCAGTCACGCCACAGATGGGATCTTCCGAAAGCAATTATCCCAGGCCAAGATAAATACCCCAGAATTCCCCTGGCACTGTAGTTTGAATAGGTTCCAAGCTGAATAGAACAGATTCTTGCGGTTATCCCCTCCATGGGGGGTGCTAATCGTTCCTAGTTTAGAGGGGGGGAAGAGACTCGATCTGCAGCGCTTTCGGAACATTTTCTGTTGGGAGGAAGGCACACTTTTAAAACAGATAAAGGTTCTTCAATCGCTCGCTTTTGGAATCGCTGTACAAAGAAGACCGAACCACTCAGAGGGTTAACGATATCTTCACCTGCATAATGCAATCATTTCCGGCTTTCATTTTTTTAAAGCCCAATAAGCAGAACAGACGAATAATTCTCAATTTGTTACAAATACTGCTTTTGTGATTATTCAGGTATCGATTTGCCATTTTTTGCTGCTTTTCTGACTTGAAATTTTTCCGAAGTAATGCAAAAGTTTGAAAAAAAACATTGATGCAAAGTAAGGAATTTAGTTTGAAGTTAATTATTCTAGATCTCTTTGCTTTATGAATATTTAAAAAGTTTTTATTTTGAAGCTTTTAATTCATAGCCACTAGAAAGAAAACATAATTAGATTATATAACAGAATCTGTTTTTCAAATTTAAAATTTTCAATGTTAAAACATTTTTTGGCCTTTGAACAAGCGTTTGGTTCAATATATAAACACAGACATCATTGATTTTTTTAATGAGTCAGTTAAATAACTTCAAATCAACAGAAATATCGTATGCACCACCGAAAGCACTCACCTTTAAATTGAATAAATTAAATAAAGTAATTCCATTAAACATGGAACATCCAATAGAAAATCGATATGAACAGATACAAATGAAAAAATCAGATATAAATTAAAAACAGAAATTATGTCTCAAAAATATACAGTCTTAATATGAAAAAATACCGAATAGAAACAAATGGAAATTACATTAGCTTGTACAGAAATAAAATTTTTAAAAAGGAATTACTGACAGATTGGTGGAAAAATTACTAAATTGATGAAAAATATATATACAGAAATATATATCCAAGGGTAAGCAATTCGAATTTATTGTTGAAGTTATTTGGTGGTGGGAGAGTAAGCGTATATATGCAGCTGAAAACTGTTTTGCAGTGGGATTATTATTAAAACCGCCTCTACTGCGTATTTCACTGAAAAATATCTCCAAATGATCCTGAGAAAATTCATAACTCATTACGAATTTCAAAGATTTTTTTCTATTAAAAATGTATACAATGATTTTATGCTTTCAATGCATGTTAATAATCCCAAAAAGCCAGTTTTCTTATTGCTTTGTAAGATAAGAGGACCATCTGAGGATATTCTCAGATTTTTTATGTATGTTTCAGCATATATAAAAAATTTCAAAAATTTTTCCACATTTACGGACTGCTTTGGTCCTTTTAAGCCTTTCGCTAGCAAATTGCGGCTGTTCATGATATCAAAAAGGTTGTTAAAACATTGCATAAATTCAACTGTTGCTTCACAATCTTTGAATTCAGAAAGATCTGCATCTTTCGCTAAGTACAATAGCGCATCAGCTACACTTGCACTTAAAACTTGTGTCGACAGGTTAATTAACATCATTTCTCTCTTCCACTGAATGTGGCGGGTTCGGACTTTTGTGTCTGCTAGGAGCCCTAACGAATTATAACTAGATTAGGCGGATATGTTAAATTAAACAAATACTCTTGCTTTAAACAATCGTTTAAGCAAAACTAATGAAATATCTAAAGAGTTATTCCTCAATTTCTATTCTAAAATGTTGATGAACTCGAATTAAAATATTTCCGTTATTTAAAAAATAAATAATTCATTAAAAATAATTATTTTTACGTTTTTAAATTTACCGCAAACGTAGTGATGCTAATTATGCATTAATGATGCTAATGTAAACAGAAAGCCATACTCAATCAATGAGACTCTAGTGATAAAACATAATTCAATTTCTGATATCCAAGGTGAAATCACGTTAACAAAATAATATACAGCAAAATATAAACAGTCCTTTTGAACAGAGATTCAAATTTAAATTGGAGTGCCGCTCTTTATGCTCAATAAAGGAAAATGTATTTCCTTTATGATTTATGAGCCTTTCAATAAATTCGTGAACATAACTTAAAAAGATACCACTCTACTGTTTCTTTTAATAGCACAATTACAAACTACTTAAAATAGATTCTTCATGGAATATTTATGTTCAAACTTTACCAGATAGTTGTTGATAATACCTTGTCTCAGGTACTAATGATTACGACAACTTAGAATTTTGTAGTGACGTTCAGATGGAAGCAATATTGCTGTGTCATCCTAAAAGAAATATTCTGGTTCATTTTCCTTTGTTGTTTAATCGTTAATTAACGCGGTTATTCATGTTTCATGTGAAACTACCACATTCCGGGTTCTCCGTAATAAATTTAATTTAATAGACCTCTACGCGGTGGTAAAAGAGTACGCACGTAGCAGAAAAGGAATAAAAGCATTTCCCCTCACCCTATCGCTCAAGAAACACCTGATATTCTTCTAGAACCAAAGTTGAGACATATTATGTAGTAAAAAGACAGTATCCATTAAAACAAATTCAGCATGGAATGATATTGATACAGGTCTCGTGTAAAGACATTTAACAATAAAACCATCTTTTTACCAATTTATTGGTTTTCTTTATTAACTAGATAGATTGTTGCTTGTTTTCTGAAAACGTGGGGTAGGTATTTTCAACTTAGTAAGGATCATAAACTTCAGATGTTTACGGGTTCTGATTAATACCCGTTATCTATTATACGCCTTGTAACGACTTTACCCTCTAACTGTGTAATTTTTTAAACCACTATTTAGATTCAAAATTTGCAAACGTGTTCAAATACCGTTGTGCCAAGCGAGTTTTGATTTATATGTCACGCTTTATTAGTATAACTAGCCATTTTTCTCGCGGCTCCGACCCGTTTATCTGTTCTTCTTATCGAAAAATACTCTTAAGGTTTGAATATAACAACGCGAAAGTATATGCATGCGACATAAGAGTATATGTGCTTTTGCTTTTTCTTTGCGAATTCTTACATCGCACGAACAAAAGGTACACGAAGTAAACAGAAAAAACCATGGTGGAATATTGACTGCCAACAGGCGAAAAAGAAAGTACAGAAAGCGTGGGGAATCTTTCGCAGATATCTCACAACTGAAAACTACATTTTACATTAAAAGGCCGAAGCAGAGGCAAGACGCTTTTAACGGCATAGTGTAAGGGTATCATGGCGAAAATTTGTTTCTAGTATATTATCTTTAATTTCGAGTCGTCAACTGTGGAAAACAGTTGAAAAAGCTTCTGGCATAACTACTTCTAATTTCATCTTCATTTTGCATATAAATAATCAAATTATATAATACGTTGCAAATTCCATTACTTCTACATTGGCAAATATATCAAGCAGTTAAAATTATAATTCATTTTTTTAAAATTATAAACTGAAATCTGAGGAAAAGAAATTAAGCTTTCCTTCTATTCTGATCTCCCTTGTAATAGTGACTTTACTTTCTAATAATTCCATTCATGCTTATCGCATACTCATAAATCTTCCCCCGGTCTCGATAACATCAGTTATGCAACGATTTAGCATTTGAAATTAAATTCTCAAAAGCACTCATTACATCTTTTCAACCGAATCTGGAATGAACAATATTTTCTGTCTTCATGGCAACAGGCAATAGTCATTCCCCTTCTTAAGACAAAGATACCACCAACCCTTCGAAATATCGTCCAATTGCCTAAACAAACTGTCTATGCATAGTCTTAGAAAAATGATAAACCTACGACTTCTTTACATTTTAGGGGAAAACAAGAAAAAACAATGTCATTCTTTTTTCCAATGCGAAAGTGGTTTTAGAAAGGCAGATCTACATTAGGCTACTTATTCTTTTAGCTTTGAAAACAGCAATGCCTGTTTTTTTCCTCAAGGAAAACTCCTTTGACTATCTTTTTTTATCTTCAAAAGGCATATGACCGCACATGGGAAATATGGCATTCTTAGAGACAGTGTATGGTTTGAACTTGCAGGAACTGTTTTTTATACTAAAACGCATTTTAAGACATCGTTCAGTTATGGGTTGATCTGAGTTTGTCCTGATTTTCTTACCTCAAGAAGAAGTGTACCATTAGGATCTGTTTTATGTTACCCTTTCTTATTTTAAAAAATTAACAATATTTTCCAGCTAAAAACCGATAATATTAAGGAACGTAGTGCTTAGACGTGAATTTGTAACATTTCTGGCACAGGAATCATATGGACTTTATAGAAGACAGCTCCAAATCAGCAGTAAATAACTAATTGAATTGTTAGGATATAAACGCTTTTACTTCTCCATATCCAAAAAGCAAGGTGTGCATTGTGTCAAAAAGAGAAATTTTCATTTAGATTTCTGAGATTACATTAATGGTCATTAGACCTCATCTGTTATAAATTGATTTTGAACAATCTTTGGACAACAAAGAGCTAGCCAACTCTTTACTCCGCGCAAAAGTGTCAAAGGGAATGGATATCTTGAAGGTCCTATATTGGGTCCTTTCAACATATTGTAGACAAGGGGAATGTATGATCTATTGCTGAAAGGGGGAGGGTATGAGTGAAGCTTTAGTAACATTTAAAACCACGTATTTCCGAAAAATCTCTTGTAATCTTCAAAATAAATTGAATTAAAAAATTAACGAAGAAAATTAAATTAGGCAAAAGAAAATTAATACTTGAATTTTTAAATTGTGATAAACTAGAGAAATTTTTCTTAACAAAATTGTAAGAAATTAAATATATAATTTTTGCCTTAAGGCCTGAGTTAAAAGTTTGTATTTGTATTAAGTCCTAAAATTTTAAAAATTAGATTTTACTACTATTTAGTAAGAAAAAGACAAGAGTGGTTTGCGTGCAAGGTAATTATAAGAGGGAGTTATGGAGTTATTTGCTGCAAGGAAGGGGGGGGGTCAAAACTTAAAACATGCTTACGAAGTATTTGAGGGACGCCCTTTCTAATCATCAGCCTGGGGAGGCTGACGACCTCAATGCTGAGAATTTATCGAGCTGTCATCCTTCTTGAAAATCGATTACGGCTGCATGATCTACGGTTCATCCAGCAAAAGTCATATCAAGAAACTGATCCGATACACTATGCTGTCTCAATATGTTCTGAGTTTTCGAACTTCTGCTGTTAAAGTTTTATGGTTGAATGCTTACGAGCATATAAATTTTAAAGATACGTAGATTTAGATTCTAAACATGAAGACGCTATGTGTAAATTCAATGTTTATAAGCTCTAATTTTATGCCCGATAATTGACGCTCATTTTGAAAGACATTTTCTTCTAAATCTGAAGTACTAACCAGATATGCTGCGAATTTTAGCTGTACTCAGCGGATGTCTGACACTTGATTTTAGTGCTAAACGTAATAATGAGTTGAAAAAAATAGACTATTCAGCTGACACTCCCTGAATAAAGACTCTCTCTACATGTTTGAAGGTCGTACACCTATGAAGAGAAAAAAACCAAGCAGAAGGGGAAACCTAGTGTCTTTACACTGGAGAGATTTTCTTTCCTGAGAGAGTCTCCGGTTGTTGCTTACTTTCCGGCCTGACAGAGTTAATTCTAATACAAGTTCTTAACTTGTTGAATGTGCGCCTAAGTGTTGTAAGTTTTGTTGCGTACGAGAGAACAGTTTAGTCGTAAGTCTCTTTCTGTTACCATCATACGTGTTTTAGGTATATGTGTTGTTTCAGACGCTCGTTAGAGTTCGCTAACCATTTCGTAATCTGCTGTAGACAGGCAGGGATTTTTTCGATGTAATAACTTGATCCAGTGACGAGTATCTTGCGTGAGAAAGACCTTTTATAATAATCCTATATAAAGGCAAACCATGATTACTTACTAATCACGAAATTCTCCCAAACCACGAGAGACTAGAAACTTCAAATTTGGCATGTGGTTGATTTTTTGGATAGTAGGTGCTCATAAGAAAGGGATCTTTCGACATTTTAATTGAATTTTAATAATTAAAATTCCCTTAGTTTTAACGTTTTTCCGCGTTAATCTCAGTATTCGAGCAAAAATATTTTAAATCATTCAAAGTTTAAAAAATTAGCTTCAAGACACCAATTTTATTTTCATACGACGCGTTCTGTTTAATTATTAATTAATTTGGTAACAATGTTTCAACATGGTGGAGCAACAGCGTTGCTCACGGTTCGTCAAGGTACCCTAATAGCACAGGAATACCTTCACTATAACGGGCAATACTGGAATATTCTGACACGATGTCTCTCGTTATTCAACGCAATTTTGGCGAAAAACAGGCAAGAACCGCAATTTTTGCTATCTAATTTTCGCCAATTTCAAGATTTATTACAATTGTAGCAACCGTTCAGTATTTTGTAATGACGTCAGCAGTCCCTCTTTCTGTGATTGGGGTAATTTAACTGCACTATGAATGAAGCCCTCATTTACCCAAAGGGCAGGCCTCCTTCCCCCGCCTGGTAGGAGATCCTTATCTCCTTCCGAAAGGGAGGATCTCGTCCATGGAATGGAAACATATGGTTTTTTCCGAGAACCGGCTATTTTACTCTTCGCTGATTCATTTTGCAAAATGAAAATCGACTATACTGATTTATTTAATGAAATCAGAATTTGTCATCGAGTTTGGCCTTCCAGGATTACAGTAAAGCACCATTTATACGTCGTTTCATCACAGTCCTCATTCATACAAATGCATTGTAATTCGTTTCGATTATACATCTTTTCATTTATACGTCGTTTCACGTCAGTCCTTTGAAAGACTAATAAACGGTGCTCTATAACAATACAACAATATACAACAACGGATTTGTTTTTAAATGAAAAGATTAAAAATTATTTATTTAAATTGCATCCAAATTTTGTTACTTTTTTGAAACTTTTAGAGATCTCGTCAATTAGCGCCGGATTTCCAGAAAAGTCTTTCTCAAGATAGAAAATAATTAAAGTTTAATTAAGATCTATCAATAATCAGGAACAATTTACTTCCATGGTCATTTTATGTATAAAACCCAAACTAATAAAAAGACTTAATTATGATTATATTATCGATGAGGTTGCTATAAAGAATGAAAGATAAATGAGAAAAGATTACATATAGTAATTTTATTCTGACAAGTCGCAAATTAAATTGTATTTTATAAATTTATGAAGTATTTTTTGTTGTTATTTGATTTATGATTTTTTTCTGTGGGAGAAATGCTTGCTAACTTTATAAAAAATCTAATTATTTATCATTTTCATCTATTCTTTAAGTCCTTACTAAGCCAGATTTTGCAATGTAATAAATAGCAAAATGTAATAAATTATTTTGTACGAAAATTTGTTGGAGACGCTGCATGTCAACCTTGGAACAGGCCCCACTTTTGTTGAGAAATATCTGTTTAGATACATAATGTTATTGAATTTTCGGAACTTCAAATATTAGTTGCTGGCATGCTGTTAAATAAGAAGATTTTATCTGCATCATAAGTAAAAATTTTCTTTTTACAGGGAATCGAAATTCATATTAAAGCTTGAATGTTTAAAGAGGAATTTAGGTAAATTAAAATTCCACGGAGGCGAAGTTCAACTACAACGAGCAAGTATCAAGCACAACGGCCTTGTATATGTGAAATCTTCCGTGAGTCATGTTTAAGTTGGAGCAGTATGGAAGTTAGTAAAGTCAAGTTTTAGAACAAGTTTCGCTCCATTTAATTATAATTTAAACTTTCAGGATCTATTACCAGAAGCTGAGATGTGCCATCGAAACAGTAAACTATAACTCATTGACTCTGAAGAGAATAAAGATCATTAAAAATTTTATTATCAACAGTCTTGTGCAAAATTTTGGATAAATCGCTTTTGCTTTGCTTGCAGCTTTTGGTGTGGAAAACGTAAATTTTGCTTTAAAATATTGTGAAGCAACAGGAAGGTTTTAGTGAAAGGTTTTCTGGTAATTAATTAAATGGTTATAATTTTTAATTAGTTACAGTCTGTGTTTCCATGTATTAAATTGCAACTGTAAGAGGATTTTGCATAATATAATATTTTATACTAGCTAATATACCTGGCGATACCTGGTTACGTGAAAAATATTTTAATGTTTTTTATTAATAAAAAAATTTACTATCTCATTAGTTAATATGAAACTTTCAGGCTAATTTCAACTTAGGCACTACTGTTGGATTTTTTATTGGATTTCTTTAATTGTAGCTGTGGGTTCCTCTCTTTCTGAAAACTTTCTTTTATTCTTTATTTTTTGACCTGTTATAACCAATTAAAAAAAACTCCAAAAACGGAGTAAGAAACCGGCCGAATTAGCTTTGGAAATGAGGTAAACTAAAAAATTCAGGTCACTACTAATCAGTGGGATTTGTTTTTGTTTTTTAAATTTGAATTCATATTTCTACAATTAAAATAAATATATTTAATATGGTTAAATAATATGTTAGCCGTACTGTGTTAAATAGCAAAGGCGAAGCGTCGGTCATGCGCACCACGGTTTCGTTTTCGTTGTGAACGTAATACTTCTTGTTCAATCAGTAACGACAATTCACACCTTCCTCATGTGGGATTTTATTTGAGTTGATTGACCTAAAATAGTTTGATATTCATGATCCCCTTAAGAACGGAATTTTAAACATAGACAATTAACTCCGATTTTTTAGTAGCATTGCACCTGTTCTGTTTATTGTCTACTTGAACGTTCCTAATGGAGTCAAGCAATTGTTCTTGTTATCAAATATTCAATTGCAGGCCACACCGAGGAAGTTGCGAACCGTACGAAGGCACAAAGCTTCGCGGCGAAGATTGCAAAATGAAAATTGATTGCATTGATTTATTTAACGAAATCAAAATTTGTTATCGAATTTTGCCTTTCTGTACTGATTATTTATTTAAAAATAATTAATTTTAATAGTATCCAAATTTCGTTACTGTTCTGAAACTTGTATTGGCCTTTATTTCCAATAACCGTCGCATCTGCTGAGAGTTCTTTCTTAAAATTGAAAATGATAAAAAAATTACCTGAATTAGTTTAGTTCAATTATATTAATTCCCGGTCAGAAGTAACGCAAGGGTTACGGACCTCATAATTTAAGCCGCTATCAAAATATGAGGACGATACCAGAGCTATCATCCCTTTCTCAGGGCCGGCCTTAAGCCGATTGGACCGATTGCTCCAAATAGGGCCCCGCGCTAGCGTGCTACAAAGAATGTAATCGAATTTATTCAAATTAAAATCAATTATTGTTTTTAACAAATTATATGAAAAAACGTGTTTTTGTTGCATTACAAAAACATGATTTGTTTTAATAAATCCAAAAATGTTTTGCAAATATAAATTACTAGGGAATGTTCACGATAAAATAAAATAAGATTTTTCAAATGTTCAGACTCGAAATAAGAGTATATACTTCCGTTTGAATATCGAGGACATTATAATAATTAATGGGAATTCAGTTTAAGTTGAATTTCCAAGCAGTTTTTTTTTTTTTCATCGAGAAGACTACTTATAGTAATTTTGATTGAAATAAAACAATTTAACTCTTTTCTACACAATAATTAAAATAATGATGAAAATGTTGATTTAAGTACGGTTATTATTTTTTTTATTAAACATGCCATTTGATACCATTGCATATTTCTTTCTACTCTACCAGTAAGTCTTTTAAGATGAGTGTTTTATAGAAATTATGAGTAATGTGCTTACTGAAGAAACGCTCATTTTAGTACAATAAATTATTACTATTCTAATTATAACCTTAAACGGGAATAAATAATATTTTTAATTGTGTTTATTAAAATTTTGCAAGTGAAAGCTTAATTAGCTTATCTTAAATTTGTAGTCTTGAACAGCATGCTTTATACGGCAAATATAAATATAGCCAAGAGGTATTTTGAAAGAATAAGTAGGAAAAAAAAAGAAGAAGATTTGTAGTTTTATGTCCTGTTGTTTTATAATTTAAAAAAAATATCCGATCCTATAAATAAAGAATATTCTGATTGATAGAAAAAGTTTTGTAAATTATTAACCGTTTTGTCTGAAATCAATTGTCAATTGTAGTTTTGTATTTTTTTATAATCAAACTACTGAAACCATTACATATTCTTGAATGATCCGTTATCTCAGTTTCGTAATAATGTTTTGTTGTTTCAGTTTATCATAATATTTGTTGCCCAAAAACTCCTTATATACAGGGCCGAATTTTCAAATAGACAATGTTGATTTAAATACGGTACTAACTTTTGGGGTTCCGTGGATTTTTTTCCAAGTATTTTTAGTGTAGCACAGTACTGATTCACCAGTCAACAATGCTCTAAGACTTTCCCTGCTATCATAAATGCAAGATAAAAAGGAGTGCCCTTGACTCTATAGCAAGGGATTCAGAACCAGGGAAACACATTTTATGGCAATGAAGGGGGTGGACGAGAAGTCTACGTATTTTGTTTCCTGTGAGTAAGAATGAGACAATATACTAACGGGGGGCTGGAAAGCAGGACCAGAGAAATACAAGGGCTGGTTCATACCTTTGAAGTTTACGATTTTCCGACAAGCGGAGGGGAAACCAGTTTTGACGTCACTACGCTGTCAGAGTGGGGTCCGAGAGTGGCCACTGGAGATTCTTTCATTCTTAGTTTGTTCTTTCATTCTCCTATTTGTTCCTGTGTTGTCTAGTGTTACTTGCTATTTTGTTGAAATACTGTAAAAGTCTTGCAAGTATGTCTGCTTATGCTGTCGCTACCTATCCAAATTGTTACAGGAAAACGAAAGGCAAAGGTGTAATATATCATACCTTTCTAGTATGTCCGAATCGGAATAAAATTTGGATCTCGAAATGTAAAAGGCAAGATCATATAAATGTAAAATACGCTATGACATGCAGTGATCACTTCAGGCCGAGTGATTACATGGATGACATGAAGAATCGTCTACTTGGTTTAAATCAAAAGAAAATTTTAAAACCTGATGCAGTTAACTTGCCATTGCAAGATAATGGGGAAGATATTTCAAGTAGAAGTGAGCGGAAAAGAAGTATTTTACGAGAAGCAAAAATTAGATTAAAATGTCCGAGTCCTGAAAAAGCATGTGAAACGCCAGCTATGGAGCCATTTACTACACCTACAACCGAAAATATTTGCTCATCCTGCTTTGAAACTCAAAAAGAAAATGCATTACTTCTGGAAAGAATTAGATTTCTTGAAAAAGAACTTGAAAAGACAAAAGAGGAGACTAAGAAAAATCAGAGAAAAAAAATAAAAGAAATGAAAACGAAAGCTCAAATTGGCCGTATTTTAACCGAAAATTAAAGTGAAGAGAAAAAACTATCGAGAATAGAAGAAAATTTTAAAAATATCTTAACAGCAACTCAGTTAAATGCCGTAATAGAAAATAAAAGCAAAATCAAGCGGACAGCAGAAGATATTTCTAGGCATTTAATTATTAGATCTATTTCCAGGCGGGCTTATGAATATTGGCGAAATCAAATAGGAATACCATTGCCCAGTGCTAGCACATTAAAGAGACGGTGTTCAACATTTTCTTGTAGACCTGGTATGCTTCATGATGTTTTGCTGGTTATGCAAAAAACATTTCATTCAAACCCCGAAGCAGAGAGGGTGTGCATTTTAAGTTTTGATGAAATGCACAATGACAGAAAAATTTGCTATGATGTGAGTGAAGATCAAATTTTGGGACCATTTTCAAAAGTTCAACTAGTACTAGCACGTGGAATAATGGCAGGCTGGAAACAACCCGTATTTTTCAATTTTGATACAACAATGACAAAACATCTTTTGTACGAAATAATTTTAAAAATTGAAGAGAAAGGCTTAATTGTAAAAGCAATTGTTTTCGATTTAGCTGGAAGCTCCACACTCTGGAAAGAACAAGAACTGGAAATTACCTCAAAAAACAATTTTTTTATCCATCCTTTAAACTGCAGAAAGATATGGACATTTGCCGATCCTCCACATTATTTGAAACTATTGAGAAATCATTTTCTTGACACTGGTTTGGTTTTGAAAGATGGAACTGTTCTTACAAAAAACATCGTCGAAGAATTTTTTAAAAAAGATCGAGGAGAATACAAATTGTGCCTCAAGCTTAAACCAAATTTGTTGACTGTAAGAGGTAATGAACGACAGAAAGTTTCTCCAGCTAAAACATTATTCTCTGCAACAACCGCAAAAGCACTGTTATTATTAACTGAAAACCAAAGAGCTGCCGAATTTTTTGAATTCGTAGACTCTTTTTTTTTATATCATGAACAGCCCCAAACTACATCCGCCGAGCAACAAACCATTACAAGCTGGGTATGGACTAGAAAAGTATTTTTCTCAGCAGGAGCAAATATTGCAAAATATGAAGGAAGAAATTAATGGAATGAGAGTGCAAGGGAAAAAAAGTCTGCTACCATTTCAGAAAGGCATTTTGATTTATATATCTTCCTTATCAGGTTCATGGAATGATTTAAAGAATTTTAAATTTTCTTATATTTTAACCTCTCGTCATACCCAAGATTCCCTTGAAAGTTTATTCAGCCAAATACGAGGTGCTGGCAGATTTTACGATCATCCTTCTTCTGTTGAAGTTATTTATCAACTAAGAAATTTACTGCTGGCAAATAAATTACCAATTTTATCTCCAAAAGTTAATACCGAGAAGATTCCATTATGAAGGTTACTTAACTCAAGATATTTTAAAAATGTTGCCGAGAAAGAGTTCAAGAAATCATGAAATCTTCCTTCCGAAGAAGATGACTTGGTGCATTTAAACCCATGAAGAATTTCCGGTGGAATGGGAAAAATTGACGAACCTTCTAATTATTGGTGGCATGACATTTTCTCTCTGAACATGAAGGTTCAAAGTATACAGCTGGTTATATTGCTTCGCGTAATGATCAGAAGATTCCTCTTTAGATGTTTTTCTGCTGAGAAAATCATTCTGGAATCTGCTCCAAAGATTTAGATGTGCCACCAAAAGGTGGACAGTCACAGAGGCATGGTTAAAAAAATTACTGAAGAAATGGAGGTTCTTTTGTTTTCACACCATGGAAAAGCGGATATCATTCAGAAAAAAATACTAAACAGATAAAGATTCTTGAAGAGAAATATCCGGGACGTGAATCGTAAAGTCATCAAAATTTTTCACGTTTAAGGACATCATCAGAATTCGGTACCTGAATAGAAATTAAAGGATGATATATCGAAAGTCGAAAAAAATGAACAAGTGGTTGAAATCCGCAGTTAATGAAGTGTCTAGAGTTGAACACTTTGCCAATAGTTTCAGTAAGTCACATTTTATGCTTAATTTATTACATTTTTTGATATTATATATAACCACATTATTTGCCAGACATTTTAAGTATATAGTTATAAATTAATAATTTTTTCTTAGTATTTATATTTTTTGATGTTTGCAAAAAATAACGCATATGTGAGTAAAAGATTTAAAAAGGTTTTAACTTTTGGTTCAATCTAAACATGAAATGGTTTGCATGATACGTATTATTTGAATTTGTGCTCAAATTTTAAGATCCAATCCATCCTTCCAGCAATTACTAAATTTTCGCAATATTACTAAATTAATAAAGTTTCGCAAATATTTACATGCTATGATATTTCACATACTGGCATCCAATTTTAAATATTAAGTAAAAAAAAGGGAAAATGCACATCAAACCCCATAGTAAAAAAGGATTTTTGCATTTAGAGCGTTGAGTCTACGATGACGTCATTAATGTTCTTCACTGGTTCTTCGCTGAAGGCTCTAAGAACCAGCCATTGTATTTCTCTTGTCCCATGCTGGAAAGAAATTTTTAGAAATATTAGATTATCAATACTTATATTACAAATTGATGCTGCTGACATTTTATTTGTTCCCTCAGGCTCTCAGCATGTCCGAAGTTGAATCTCTTTGCTAGCAGTACGGGTTCTTACTAAGAGGTACAATGACATATTTCTTTCTTTTTTTTCCGCAGCTCATTTTACTACTCTTCGAAAAAGTCCTGACAAGAGAGGTAAAGGCATCATGCAATTTTGCGGCTAGCAGCAGAGAAAAGGTAAGCCAGTACAGTGTGACAAATTACAACCAGCGAGTGGTCCCTCCATTCTCTGGTTTGCTCATAAATAGGAGGGTTCGTAAAATACTTAATTCTGTATCTAACGACCGAATGATTCGCTTGTTTTATTAACTCAGCACTATTCCAACTTACTTAAATACGTAAAATTATTTAATTTTTGCGCTGAAAAGAATTAATTGTTTCCAAAAGAATGAATTAGGTTTTACAAGGAAAAGAAAACAGTGAACGAAAATGTATCAATATAGCAATACGTAACTGAACGAAGTGTTAACAG
>BGPR01034025.1:0-16686 GCA_013235015.1 Araneus ventricosus
TTTTGAAAAATTAGAAAAAGATGCTATGATTATCCGAAATTCTGGATACTTAAGATTCGACCAAACGACATGTAATTGTTAATTGTGTTTTCCCTACAGTTGATGAAAATGTATTTACTTTTACATCATTCCGCTAAAAGGGTTTTTAGCCAGCGATGAATAATTTAATCATTCTGTTTAAAGCTTGTTTATTAAAAGAATAGTTCTGATACTATCTTTATCAAGAGACCGGTTAATAAGCTCACTATATAATTACGAATAGATTTTTCAAACTATGAATTTTAAAGTTGAATCTTCAAAAGTACATGTATGTTAAAACACAAAATAATACGAATGCCAATAATCACTCTTAAAAAGGACATGAAATTGACCTAGATTAGACCATGAAAAGATACCGATGACCGTGGCGAATCTGGGGGGGGTGATATGGGTCTGCAGCCCCTACAAGAGCTAAACCAAAATTCCTCATTTTTTCAAATCATTGCACCTGTTTGTTTTTAATCTCTTTTTCTTAAAAATTAAAACGTGGCGACATTGCGTTCTGGTTTGACAGGCTCGACACTTTCCCTCTTTTGTAGTCATCTTTCTTTTGTAGTATCTTTCTTTCATTATTAACAAAAAGCAGAATTTTTATTTTCGCGTTTATTCCGTAGCATATACATCTTTCAATATGTTTGCACCAGAATCCAATGATGATAATTATTCTCTTTCCATGAGGTTTCATTTAATTTTAAAATTTTTTAAATGATCATAATTTGTGTGTAAAATCCTACTAGATTACCGAGCCCGCTTCCTACTGGAGGGAGAGTACCTAAGGAGAAAGAGTAGGAACATTATGCGGTCAATGACACAAACACTATAGGGAAGAGAATTGTAGTCCGTATAATGACAATAAAATTCAAAATATGAAAGATCTTATGCTATCGCCTTAGCAATAATAGGGAGGGGGAAATGGAGTACGAAGGACTACTAGAATCTTGACAGGTGATTCAAACTTAGGAGAGAAAAAGAAGAGGTGTTTTAAACTGCTGCTAGAGAGTTTGGATTAATGAACGGCATTGGATTAATGAAAAACAACCAACTACGCTGCTGCGAAAAACTTTTTTATTAAGTAGAAACTGTTATAAGTACTTGGACTTAAAATATTTTTATCCCGAGCAATGCCAGATATATCAGCTAGTAATTTTATATACATTCCAACGAATCGAAATTACCATTAAAAAATTACTTAGTTTTGGTAAATGAAAGAGATAACTGATCATATGAATAATTTGAGATAAAATTGGTAATTTTTTTATATCTGTTTAAGTTCTTTTAAATATTAATGTGTCAATATTTTTTGTTACTGATTTTGTTCTAATAAATGAATTTAAATAAGTTTGTTTTGTCCATGAAAAATATTAATATATTCAAATCTGATAAAAAGGGATTTTTAAAATTTTAAATTACTCCGGATTTCATGTATCATTTGATTAATACATTTGATTTGGGTGAGACAATTATTATTAATAATCAACAAATCAATTTATATAGAATTTAAGAAAGCAGAAATATTGAATCTTTAGATGCATTGAAGAATTTGATTAACCTCTTATTTTTCTATTAGATATTTTTCTAATGTTTCAAGCTTAAAAATTATTTCCCTTTTTCAAATTAGTATTGTTCTATCATGAAAAAATCAAACAAAAAAAATTTAAAATGTTTATATGAAAAACGCTATTAGATCAGTGGAAGCAAACATCTCTCTATTTCACCAAATAATAACAGCTGCGTGAATTGATTTGGGGAAACCTTCTGTATTATCCTGCATAAAACTACATGGAGTTAATTTTTCGAAGCGAGACTCGTGCTCTCCCTTTACTCTGTGGAGAAATTCCTTTGTTTTTTGGGGTGGTATAGCTCATGAAAAGGATTTTTTATCTGTGAATTTCTTAAAAAACACGTATTATTTTATATTTACTGTAATATTTCTGTGCACATTCCATATAATTCGCACAAAATGTCAATAATCTTAATTAGCGTATATTATTGAGTAATATATTTAAGTACAGAAACATGTTGTAATGAAAAAATAATTTATTTTGTTTTTAAAGTTTTAATTAATATTTAAACTTAGCAAAAATTCAATATAAAATTAAAAAATAAATAAGCCAGTCAAGTTAAAGCTTATTTTAGGTTACACATATGAACGCATGTCATTCGCGAAGTCTTTAAACCTAGACGACTTTCATATAAAGGGATGCAGCTTTAGTGATACCGGCATAGACGACTTCATCAGTACAAGAAAAGATCTTTGAATACATAAGTCCTATTGAGTAGTGTGTTAAGTCTTGCTCCCAAGATTAGCGATGCTTTCTCCAGGTCGTACTTGCTTTTCTGTTGTCGTTCGGAATCTGGTCGCATCGTTTCCACCACACGTACCCAATGTACTACAACAGTCCGCGGAGTAGTACTGAGATCATTACCATTGATTTGGTGACCTTTCATTTCCGAGTTTTTACCGATATTTCATTGGAGCGGTCGAGCCACCTCAATAACCGTCGAACAACAACGATTATTTGCATTCCCACGATGGAAGATTTAACGTACTTCACACAGCGAACCACAAGCCACTGACTATGGGAATAGGGCTTTCGGCTGGTAAGAACTGTTGATTCTGTAATATTGCTGTACATGTATCACATTGAAATGTCTGTTCCGAGCGATTTCACTCTAATTATCATCTCTTGGTATTAAACCATATTTATTACAAAAGCTGATTCTAAGTAAATAAATATGATGTGATATTGCTACTGTTTTATAGACTTCATTCCAAAAATTATATGTTTTCACTGAAAGAGTTGTTTCGATATTATTAACTGTCGTTACGAATATAACGTATAAGACAGCTAATTATTTTCACGAATAACAGCCTTTTCATGATTTATATATTGATTTTAATGAAAATTGTGTTTCAGTTGCTAAATTTATACAATATATTGATGCGAAATTTCAATTTTAATAAAAACTAATTCAATGAATTTAATGCAATAATTTTTTAAAATTAATTATAATGAATTTTATTAATTTTTATTCAAAGTTAAAATCATCAATTAGAATCAAAATTAATTTAGAAAAATCATTATTAATATATTCACAAATAATTCATAACATTATTAAAATAAAAGTTCCAATAGCCAGCACTTTATTATTAACGATATTTTGTCAATAATTCCATCTGGTTATCGAAATGAACCCACCACTAGTATTCATATATTATATTGCTGTAGTATATATAATTTTTGTCGCCACTACGGTTGCGTCTCAAATCAGCAAGAGAGACTCTCCTACAAAGAAGATGATGCAATGGCTTTTCTGCTTCCTCCATAGGTCGTGGCGCCATCCATGTAAAGCAAGTGACATCTTTTGGTGTTGGACGGAAACGCTATCACCATAATAACTATGACAACAAATGTAATCAAATATTTGTTGTATTTTTTACTCTTTTTTGTCTAGTTTTATGCATTTGCCTTCATTATTTATAAGTTTGCAATTGAAATCATGTAATTACAGAAAGCATTTTTCTCAAAAAGATTTTTTTCCTTTAAATACCGAAATATAAATGTACAGTCGCGGGAAAAAAATATCCACCCAGCATTATTCCACCGCTGATCATTTTATCTTAAAACAAAAGATACAAATTTTCAGGTATTAACGTCTACTAATAGATTCCAAGTCTACAAAGTGCAAAAGAGGTCGTCTACATATTTATAAATGCACTAACTTCAAAATTTCCAAAAGAAACACATATTTTTCTTAAACTATTTCGAATGTGCATAAAAATGTATGCTGAATACCAAGTTTCATCATTCCAACATATTTGGTTTCGGAATCAAAAGCAAATGAAATTTTGAGTTCCTAATGTTAAAGTAAAATTTTGAATTTTTATTGATATCTAGAGAAATAATGTATTTACCTATAATAGCTTATGTAGTAGTATGAATTATTCTGTACATTTTACTTTTATACTTTTTATTTTAAAATAATTTTGAGAACACGAAAAATTTATCAAAATTAATGTTAAAAAATTTTTGAATAGCAACACTATAAATTTTATCAGTAATTGAACCAGATAGCCATTTGATACGCCTATGCAAAATTTCAGCATATTCGTACCAGAAGTTTTGAAGTTGCATTAAACTGTCAATTTTCGCTGTAAAATTATGCCCTTAAGGGGGCGTCTTATATTTCGAGAACGATTTCATTATTAAAGATAATCATCACACCACTTTATTTTTTAAACTTATATATATAAAGATTTTGACTATTTATTTATATATTATGAAATATTTTTAAATTAAAGTGGTGCGTTATTAATCGATTTGGTTTTTTTAACGCATCAAATTTGACCGATTGTAAAATGTAGATCATTGCTTTGAAAATATAGCATTTAACGTGTACAATAATTTAGAATGCTACTACAGACATTTAAAGGCAAGCAGAGAAATTTAGTAAATAAATGTGGAGACGACCCCTTTCATGTAGAGAACAAAAAATGTTATATATCTTCCAATCTATTAATGATATATTAACCAAAATTAATATCCTGAGGTATTTTTTCCATGAGAAATTTATTTACTGCATCAAAAAAGGGTGTTGACATTGAGAAATTTGATGTTAGTTTTCCATTTTAAATATGTAGATGACATCTTAAGAGAGACTGGATTGTTGTGCCATTATAAACTTGTATTTATAGCACGAAAACAAAATTTCATGCATAACAGCTTGCAAAGTGTCTGTGTGTTGGCGCTTTACAAGGCAAACCTCTGAACCTAGAACTAAGAAATTCGGGACAAACCTACCTTGGAGGGTGGGAATTTGCATATTTTAAAAAGAATTTTAACTAAATAAAAATTAAGGAAATTTAGGCGTTTTTAATTAAGAACTTCCGAAAATATTACAGCACAAAAATTATTTTTACATCTTCTCAAATTACAAAAATAAACTATTAAATGATATCAACTAATTTGCAATACAATTTTTTCTCTAAATTAAAAAAAAATATATTTCTTGGCTTAACTTACAACATTAGTTTCGTTTCGCAATGCAATTCAAATCGTTTTCATTGTTTAAATAAATATTCAATTTCGTATTTTTCTTCCGTTTTTGAAAGCTTGAGCAATACCTTTTTTACATTTTCCTTTCATATTTATTTCATCAAAAATTTTGTGGAACCTGTAAACCAAGATCTCTGAGATATTACGTGTATTAAGAAGTATATCCAGTACGTTGGATGAATATGTTTGCTACGTTTTCATTCTTTTTTCAGCTAACATACCGCTGGCCATAAAAAGTGCTGTATCATTTTAATGTTGAAATGAAATGCATATTTTCCCAAGAGGAATAAGAAAGTGATTATGATGCCGACAACGTACAATTAGGTGTTACTTTACATGGTCAATTATTTGACTCCATTAGGGACATTTATGTAGACAATGAAAAGAACAGGTGCAAGGCCAGAAAAATTACATGGGTTAAATTTCTGCCACAATCTGAAGTTTAAAATTACAATGTTAAAGGTACCATGAATATAAAATGATGCAAAATTTAAATGAAATAATATTGCCAGCGAACAAGCTGGTCTCAAAAGGCGGCTATTATTAAGTCTATCCTAATTATTGTAAAATAAAAAACGTACGTGGATTTATCTATTATTATATTACTAGCCGCCTTCGACGACCAGTTTGATCGGCGGTAATATGATTTCAATTGAATCTTGAATCATTTTATATTCATGTTTCCCGTAACAACGTAATAGTGCACTCAACGAATGGTTTGAATAAACAAAAAATAAATTGACATTGTAAATTGGTACACATGTTTGTGAGGAGCTAATGATGAACATACTAAAAGTCTCCGGTGATGGGGGGGGTGAGCTCGTGCTGCCATCCTGGATTTCATTCCCCTATTTTTGTTTTCCCTGAATATCTCGAAAACTATTCAGTTTACAAATTACAAATGTTTAAAAAGTTAAAGAGCGTAAAAATCCCTACAAATAAATAGTTTTATTATTCTTTTAGCTTCAATAGTCCGAGATAATGGATCTCAAAGTTTATCGCAATCTTGGATTTCATCCTCCTTTTTCAGTTTCTCTTAAATATCTCAAAATACATTTAATTTTTAAATTAAATGCAATGAACAAATTAAAGAGAGTAACATTCCCTACAGTTCATTGCTTTTATTTTTGTTTTAGCTTTAATAGTTTCCGAGATAAGTTGTCTCAAAATTTGCCGCCATCTTGGATTTTATCTCCCTTTCTTAGTTTTTCTTGAATACCTCAAAAACTATTCGATTTTCAAATCACATGTAATACAACAAATTTATTATCGTAAAAGTCCCAACAAATGCATGCTTTTATTTTTTTCTAGCTTTAATAGTTTCTGAGATATGTAAGAAAAACTAACACCGCGGGATAAAATCCAAGATGGCGACAAATTTTGAGACCCATTATCAAGGAACTGTTGAAACTAAAACAAAAATAAAAGCATGTATTTGTAGCGAATTATACGCTCTTTAATTTATTGGTTGCATACAATTTAAAAATGGAATCATCACATTTTGATATATTCAAGAAAAATTAAAGAAGGAAGATGGAATCAAAGATGGCGATAAATTTTGAGACCCATTATCTCGGAAAATTTAAAAGATGGAAGAAAAAGAAAAAAAATGTACTTTTGGGGAATTTTAAGCTCTTTAATTTCTTAAATGAATTATAATTTGAAAATTGGTTACTTTTCGAGATATTCAGAAAAAATTAAAAATTGGGGATAAAATCCAATATGGCGACGCGATCTTCCCACAGGATCGGGGACTTTTACTACATTCGACAAGAGACCCTCAAAAATATTTGTGCCAATTTAAAAAAACTATATGATTTTTTTGTTCTTCAAACCCTTCCTTTATTGTACTATCAATCGAGATCATTCACAAATTTATTCGTTTTGAGACAAATTATCTCAAAAATTGTTAAAGCCTGAAGAAAAATCAAAGTATCAATCTGTAGGGAATCGCACACTCTTTAATTTGTTAAATCACATGTAATTTCAATATTGAATAGTTGTCGAGATATTCCAAAAATCTGAAAACGGGGGGAGGAAATCCAAGATGGCTGCAACCTTTGAGACCCATTATTTCCGAGATTATTAAAGCTTGGAGAAAAATAAAAGTATGCATTTGTAGGGAATTTTTACGCTTTTTAATTTGTTATAAAATTTGTAATTTGGAAAATTAATAGTTTTCAAGATATTTAGGAACAAACTAAAAAAAGGGGGGAATGAAATCCAAGATGGCGATGCGAGCTCGTCCCTCAGGCCCGGCACTTTTAGTATGTTCATCATAAGCCCCCATACAAACACGTATACCAATTTTAAAATCTACATGATTTAATCTTTTTTTCATGTCCATTTTGAACATTCGTTGACTGGACTATAAACAAATCATAGTGGATATTTAATATATCTTGTTTTAGTGGCCTTGCACCTTTTCTGTTCATTGTGTACATAATGGTTCCTAATGGAATCAAACAACTGACCATGTCATGTAGCATCTAATTCCAATATGTCTGAACCTCAAAAACTTTAGATGGCTCTAAAGATGTCAGCGCCATCTTCACTTTCTTATTCCTATTGAAAATATGCATATCTTTTCAAAACTAAAATGGCGCAACACATTTTATAGCCAGCGGCATGCTTGCTGAATTAAACCATGGTGAAAAAATAATGAAATCATAGCAGCCTTAATCAATCAGCTTACTGTATTCATTTCTTCATATACCTAATATCTCAGAGAGCTTGGTTTAGAGATTACACAAGAAATTTTATGAAATAAAATATAATAGCAAAATGTATTAGGATATTAACTCAATGTTCAACAATGAAATAGAAATACGCAATTAAAGATTTGTTTAAACAATCAAAACGGTTGCAATTGCGTTGCAGCAATGAAAAGCATTGAAAAGAATGTTCATACAAAATTTCGTAGCTATAGGTCCAGCGGTCTGTCCTGTAGAGCGCGAACACAAACAGACACACAGATTCACACACATTATCTTTTATGATTAGTAGAGAAGCAGTGCCTTATGAACGGAGATACCAATATATTTTCATTTGTTATAACTAATACACCTTTATTCGAAAAATTTCATTTGTTAGCAATTTACGTTCCTGCTGTTTATTACTCATCGTTTAGAAATACTTTCAGTAGTAACGTTTAAAAACGCTCTATGAGACTACATGTCGATAAATATCTTGCAATGTTTTCAATGCAACTGATGAATAATGAAAAGCACACATTTATATGTAGTTTTTGAGGTGTCGATTTCATCTTCCGCAAAGTTTGCTGGGAAAAAATTTCGTTTTCAAAAGAAAAATACAGAAATATTATTCCTGCGAGTTCTTGTTTTCATCATTTCGCAAGTGGAACATTTATTCTTAAGACACTTTCTATGTTAATAAAATATTAATTAATTGAATTCTTTTGTCTTTTTTTCATTAGGAGTATTTTAAAGTTAATTCAAAATACTTTCATCTGACACATCCAGCACATAAATAATTCAGTCTTTCAGTATTTTTACGATGTTTCAAATTTTCTATGGATGGATGCTGCAAAGTGATCTGTATCAAATACCAGCTCCACCCTTTTGCTCGAGGCTAAAGGGTACAAATGCGGATTGGAGCCCCATTACTTAAAAAAAACAGTTAAAAAGATATTTAAATTTTAGATCATATAAAACATATATTCTTATATTAATAGCTATACTTAAGATAGATCACAATAAAGTTTTAATAAAAATAAACAATAAGAAAAAGACGTCGCTTTCTATCCTTTAAATTCAACAAATTTATCAATTATCTGACCTAAATTTAAATATCTGAATGATAAAATTTCCATGGGAAGGCACGCTAGTTTCTATAGTCTTTCCTATCTTATAAGTATTTCTTTTATAAATTACTTTTAAACTTGAAAATGCCGGAAAAAATTGCCTTAATTTCAGAAATTTATAACATACACATAAAACCAAGTCATACGCTAGAATGACTGACATTAGGGACGCTCTTGAAAAATATTTAATAGAGCACTTGGCAATTTGTAATACCACAGAACTAAAGTATATTACACTCATATTGTAAAAGTATACTGCTGATAATTACTGCAAATAGATTGAGGGAAACCCTGTGGCACCAGACCGTCATATGTTCTTTATTACAACAATACAGTAATTATTGACATAGCCCGAGAAAAAAGTCCTATAAAAGAACGATGCCGAAATAATTGTTGGGTTCCAGAACACGTATTTGATTACCTATAAATTATATACCTAAGTGGAAAACGTTCTATCAGCACATAATAGAAAGGGCTGAACAGAATTTAATCTACAATGTGAGTTACAATAGATGGGAAGATAGAGAAACTCACTATCGAAATATTAACCGCAATAAAAGAATCACCTAAATGGAAAGAATTAAACAACAACGAAGTCTCTAGCGAGATCAGGCAACAACTCAGCATCGAAACACATTTAGAAAGGAATGGCAAATGAGTCGCCCGTTTAGAGCTAAAAGTTCAGCCAACAGAAAACAGCTTCCTCAAAGTTATTAACGAACAGATAAATCGGTAGAAACGGACTAACTTTATTAGAGGACTATGCTATACCGAGAAATATCTTTTGATCTCAGTCAAAATATTCATAAAAATTTCAAGATGTCCCAATCCCCTTTACTAGTTGCATTGCTATACCAATAGAGAAATGGCAAAGCAATAGCAGAACATTTTGTCAAATAGTAGCTAAAAAACTATCTATCCTATCCACAGGCGAAGAGCAATTACGTAGTAGGAAAAAAACAGTTCACAGATACATACAGTAGAGTTACACAGATACGTACAAGAAAAATGAAACATATTCATGGCAAAAAGATTGACTAAATTTAGACTTGTTCTGAACCTCAAGCAACCAAAGCCATCAGTAAAACTTAAAAAAGGGGTAAGTGCTGCAGAAGATAAATTCAAGTAATAGTTAATTAGGAAATTCCACTTTTAAGCAATCTTTAGTCTAACAAATATCATGAATAACTTGCTAAAAATAATAGAAAACGGCAATATTTATTGTAATTTTTTAAAATATAAAAATTCCCAAAAGGCTTACATTTATGTAAAAATTATCTTGCTGTCCTCACTCAGCAAATTATCTAAAACATGAAGTCAAAATAGATGCAGGAACAGAGGTGATATTAATCAACTAATTCCATACTATTCGTTGTAAAGAAAAGGCTTTTCACAGTTAAGCAACTGAACAATTTGACGGAGTTTATCCGAGACGCATTTTACCGAAGCAGAACACTGCTGAAGTGTTCATTGATATAGCCAAAGCATTCATCACCCTATGTAAAGAGGAGCTAGTTTATAAAATGATGACAAGAAGGTCCCAAAACGCTTTATTAAATCATTTCCATTGTATAAATAAACACAATTAAAGTAAAGAGTTCGGAAAGAACTATCTGGAGAAGCGTGTTTGACATCTGAAAGATGATATCTAAATATTTCGGCGCTGGACGAAAAAAGATTGGCGCTCATAGCACCACTTTATTTATGAAAATCAATTTTGCTTTAAAAAATTTTATTTCTTAAAATAATTTGTAAATTTGGTGTTCGTTCTTTATCTTCAGTATTGGGCGATGTGATCAATATATCAGTCAATAATGCCTTTATGGAGATGAAGAATACAGTATTAGATGCTTTCTAAGTTTGAATAAGGACGTGTAATAGGGTTAAGAGAAGTATGATTTTCTTTACGGGATATTGTAGAAAGACTTGACAGGGATAAGAACGCTAATAAGACTAAAAAAGGCGATTTAACATTAACGTGCTGATAAAACTTCTACCACTATCTTAATAAAAAAGTTTTCTTGATAAACTTTCTTAAAAATTAAACGCTATCTCGTCGTCTAATGTTCATTTCTGTCTTTAATTAAAGCCTGAATTTATATTCGGGCTGATAAATAAAAGTACAATGAGACCTCGCTTAACGAGTAATATTCATTCCATCAACTTGCATGCAATGCTAAAAATAGTTAAGCGAAACAGTTTTTCCCCTATAAAATACTTTCCTTGCAGAAAAAATACTCAAAATAAATTTTAAGTATAACATTTATTTAAATAAAATTATACATTGCACTGTTAAGGAACGTTAATTATCGGCATCTCTTTTTCTATCACGCAATGAACCGACTTGGAATGCTTTTTCGATTTGCAGAAAACTTGAAAGATTAAAATAGTTTATTATTTAGGAAACCTAAAGCATTTATCACGGAACCATGGAGTAGACATTCCCTTTGAGAAGCATCTATCTCCTCAATCATGTCTTTGTTTTTGATGATAGTGCAAATCTTTGATTTAGGCTGATTGTACGTGCGTACTTGATGAGCCACGCTCACATCTCGATGTCGGTTTATGTTCTTTACTATTACATTTCTACTATTATTCCTCTTCTCTTATGGCTCTTCACTTGAGGCCATTTTTTCAGGTCACTTTTGAGAAGGTTATCTTATGAATCTTTACCCAAACATATTACAAATAGTATGTCTCAACACAAGTTATCGTAAGCGACACTAAGATGCTAGCGTAATGATTGCTATTTCAAGGACTGATTTAAGCGCAGAATCCGAGACTTCCTTTCTTTTCGCCACTCATTATGCGAAATGCGCTCGTTATGCGGGGCATTTTTTCCTATTTATATTGCTGAGATACTCGCTATAATAGGTGCTCGTTATGCGAGGTTCCACTGTGCAGTTCAAGAGAGATGAATTTTAGAGTATGAACGAGACTGTATTTCCGGGGCTTCACTGATGAATAAAGTCGTTCATGTTTCTGTGTGTCTTGGAGTTACTCTGCGTTAAATTTCACGAATAAACAAATGCAGATTTTTTTTTACTTCATATGGGCTAAATCTATTATGCGCGTCTTGCTCTGACAACTAAAAGGAAAAATTATAATGTAGGTTCAATAATTATTTATTGCATGTAAATATAATTCTGGCTTTTTTTAAAAAAATAGAAAATGGACAAATAACGATATGAATAGAAATGTGACACTATGTTCTCAAAAATTTGAAAACGATGTGCAATTCTTTTTAATTGAAAACTTCAGCTATGATTCCTTAACGTTATCTCGAAATGCGGGATACATTCAGTATGGCTATTTTAAAAAGCAAAATATAATTTCTAGCATTCATCTAAAACAATATTGAAATTGAACAATGATAAATATTAATCGGTGTATTTTGCATATTTGAATGAACTTACAATAAATATCGTTATTACGTAATTTAGAGAATTTTCCTGGAAGCGTAAAGGCCGCGGTGGCCTAGTGGCAAGGTCTCGACCTCGGGACCGGAGGGTCGTAGATTCGAAACCCGATTACACTGAAGCTCCGCCGTGTATGGGCCTGTTGCACGCTAAATAATACGTAGTGGCCAAACGTCCTCCATCTGGTGTGGCGCGGAATTCTGGAGAGGGGGTGACAGCTCATGTTTCGTACTCGTCCTGTGATCGTGGTTCAAATTTACGAGGTCCGTTCCTAAATAGCCCTCGTGTAGCTTCAAAACGGGACGTAAATATACCCTAACCTAACCTGGAAGCTTAATGCCCATCTCTAACGGCTTGGGAATTAGCTATTGGGCCAAATTAGGTACATTGGATGATGATGGCACAATTTCGTAATTTTGTTCAGGCGGGATTCGAAGTCTTTCGGGGGAGAGGGATCCAGTTTCCCACAATTCCTTGTGAGGAATTGAAAGTTTTCATCATCGGTTCTTTTTTTCCACCTCTTTGGAGGTCGTCCTTCCCGTTTTGTATTTTATTTCTCGTAGTAGTTACAGTTATTCAAACAACTCAACTGGGTTTTAACTCTTTAATCCTGAGGCGATTTTTTCGTCTAGCCCCTTTAAAACAGTGATTTTTTAAAGGAAGCGACTTGAATTGGACACTCCTAACCCGGGTGGTCATTTACCCCATCCCTTGCTATATCCTTCCCTAAAGGCGCATGGAAATGGACTGTAGTTGACAAGGGTAATTGGATCGCCTATCGCGCTTATTTATTTACAACCCGCTCCAGCCCAGCCTACCTAAGAGGGTGGAAGGTCTTTCACAGGCGGGAGGGAAATCATAGAACAAAAGAAATGAACTGCATTAAAAAAGAGTTTACAAAGAACCTCAAGGGGTGAGCAAACAATTTAAATATCATCGCTTACAACAATAAACCCAAAAAAAGAGCAAAACCACAAATCACAAAAAGGAAAGAGCAAGAAAACAAAAAGGGAAGGAATAAGACACAAAAAGCTTAACATTAAAATCACAAAACACAAAAAGATTAAGAGCAAATTCACAAAACGCAGAAACTCAAAGAACAAAGACATAAAAAACTAAACATTAAAAACACAAAACACATACAAAAGATAACCAAATTAAAATCAATAGCATTTAAAACCAAACAGGTACAAAAAAATCGAGAGAAAATACGCATTACAAAAGCTGCATAGAAGCACGCAAGAGGTCTAAAAACTTTACAATGGACATGATAATAATTCAAAAGAAACCGAAACAATTCCTAAAACCGTCGAAAACTCGAGAACAGTTAACCGAGTAATAGAAAGCTATCTCATAAACTCGCCTCCCCTCAAAAGAAGCCAACCGCCTCAGACCGGCCTTCGTCGCTGTTAATTTAGACCTCCCGGTACCGCCTTGCTCGGTGTGAGAGGGTTAAATAGGTAAGCTCGGATGATATTGGTACAATGTGCTGGTGTATTTTTCTCCAGATTATTGACGTGAAAACTTCTTTCCGTTCGTTACAGTGATAGTCGGTCGAACTTCCTTGTGTGACAAAATATTGTCAGATTTGAATCGCTAATAACTACGAGACTAATAATGCGAAAAGAATGGTTGACCCCGAAAAGATCATTTCTGTAAGAGTTTTTACCATAGTATTTTTCCTTGTGACGTCATCGTACCAGTGTAGGCGCACGCGCCTGATTGTTATGAATTAGCTTTATGCAAGGTTATAAATAAGTGTAGCGTGGAAACACTTTTAACTAGGAGGTTGATTCTGGTGTCATATTAAAGAGAGTGACACGTATTACTAGGACCCAAAGTGAGAGAATAAAAATATTTATCAGAATATAAGTAAAAATCGGTATTAAATTGAAAATTTCAAACTCCGCATGTGTTTTTTATTATAACATGAAGAGTTTTCTGTGGAAATGCACGAAACTTACAGCATACTTGGCAATAAGTAAAAGAAACATTGTATTAAAATTTGAATTTAAAAATTTGAATATTACTGGAAATATGAGCATTTGTAGTAAATAATGTCTTACTGCGCGTACACGAAATGTAGTTCTGTATACTGTCAACAGATGGCGCCATGAAAACTTCTCTAAATCTAATATGAGAAAGGTGCAGTTCCGGTCCGCGCCGTAGATTTTTCGTGAAAACGTCTGGATAAAATCATAAAACAAGTATTTCGTATTAATATGTAATTTAATTAGCAATCTCTTTAATACAATATTTACGCGGAGTAGTATAATGGTTACAGAATAGATAAATCACAAGTTTATCGCATGTAGAAAGGGTCTTTGGTAGCTTGTGATTTTTCTATTCTTTAACCATTTTACTACCATAAGAATAGAGGAATATCTCTTAGCTAACTGTGTAAGAGATATTCCTCTGTGTAAATATTGTATTAAAGTGATTGCTAATTAAATTACATATTAATACGAGGTACTTGTTTTAGGATTTTACCCCGATGTTTTTTATTCAGTTCTTCTTTTAATGATAATACCTCTTAAAGAAAAAAGACTTTAACTCTTTTACAATGATTTAAAAAGAAATAAAAAGTTTGACATTTGAAGAAAGTTCTCCACATCTATCGATGCAAAACAAGACGTCAAAAAACATTGAAACAGAAATACTATAAGCAACATTTGCTCTTATATTTCTTACTGTTCAGCAACGTATTCCGAAACTACCGCTTTTGGACGATTTCACACCGGAAAGTGGTGTCAGGCAATGAGTCATATGAGCGCATTCCCGGAGATCTTTGTCAGATCACGCTCCGTCAAATGTAAACATCACCCTTCTATTCATCACTTTCCCCTTATTTCGATGAAAATAATTCCGTCTAGCGCGTGCACAAAAGCGCGGAGTGTTTCCGAATTCGTTGCTAAATATACCAGGGTCGAGGTGATAAAGTTTGACAGCTAAAATCCAGTAATGAAAAACCAGAGACCAAACTTTACATTCACTTGCCAACAATCGAGACAAAGACATTGATTTAAATTTCCAAGAAACAATAATGTTGAAAATGAGGCAAAGATAAATTTATATGATACATTCTTTTTTTAAAATAGTGGTGACAAAAACATATTGTATTTTCGACTGCTGTTAAAATGTTAATAAATTTTTAGACTTGCGAACCTTTCAGCCACTATAAAGTGTCTGTTTGCCATTTTCAGATAGTCTTTTTAATTTCAGCTTTTAATCTAAAGGACACCACTTTTTTTCACTCATTTTAAGGTAAGATACTCCTGATATTATTTTTGACGTCAGACATTATTTAATTTTCAGAATAAAATATTTCAAATTATATCAGACTTTATCTTTTTCCTCATTATGTTATTTTAATTACATAAAGACAACCGAAAATGCCGACAAAAGATTACTTGCTTTTCTTATGTAGTAGACATCAGAGATTAAATGAGTAAATTTAACCCACGAGGACGCGCATCGAACCTGCGGGGCCCGGTGCCTTCAATAATGTATTACAGAAAATTAATCCCTCAACTAAAAAATTCCAGATTCACAGCAGCTGCATTCATGGTCATTTACTTGCTGACCACTGGCATTTCAAGAATTTTTCTACATATATTATCTATGAAAACAGACTGTCGTACCTCCGAACCCTGATGCGACCGATCGCTTTTCTGTGCAGACTGCCAAAGAGAACAGATAGACGGCGACAATTTATCGCTGTTCGAACTACAAATATGAGATGTAAAGATTAGAAAAGCTTTTAGGTGAAAATCCATTAATTAAGAATCGATTAACAAGGAAAATAAAGAAAGTGTTGCTGTTGAATTAGTTAGATATCGGAAGTCGAAATCTTGAAAGGAATTGGACACTGAATTTGATATTGAATGGTGAGTCCGCCGATTATTACTCAGAATATCTGGAATGAGAAAACTTATTTGCTATTTAGGATTGCCAGTGTAAATAACCAGCAATGGTTATTTCATTTATTAGATTTAGTTAAATATATCGTATATTTGTAAAATCCTGATTTTTCCCGAAATTTCGAGGATTTATTCCTAACGCAAGAATTCAAACTTAAGCTTGAGATTTTAAAAATATTTTTTTCTATCATCAAGCTTAAAAATAAAGTATATAGATCAGTAGTTCCCAACCTATGGGCCGCGGCCCACTTGTGGGTCTCAGACAGCGGATTAGTGGCCCGCTGAACGATAGTCAAAAGTCAAAGTCCGGGGAAGTTCAAGAGTCTTCACTCGTTTTTTGCTTTTTAAAACAATATATTTTTATTATTATTTTTACAGTATGCTTTACTAATTACTGACATACAGGGCGATTATAATTAAAGTTGCAC
>BGPR01034026.1:0-16685 GCA_013235015.1 Araneus ventricosus
TTAATTTTGTATAACTAAACGGTCTTTATTTTCTGGATGGACCTCGTATATAAAATAAATATTTTTTTTTTGCTCCTCCCAAAATAAAATTACTATAACTTTCATTATCTTAATTTCCTCGCCTGTTTTAAGGTATCCGACTGTGTTCGGAGACATTTTTTCGAAAAATAACTTATATATATTTTTAATGTTATTTTTCAACTGCATTAAAAACTATGAAACTATAGTTTATTAAACTTTAAAACTATGAAAATATTGTAAAATTAGGCTTTCAAAATAATATTGTTTTAGAAAAACTGAGAAATTTGAAGAAAAATGGCTAAAATATTTGCCTTACGCTAACAGCCATAGACAAAATTATATTCTAAATATACATAAATCCTTGTAGGAGTACATTTTTATGACAGTTATCTGTTATTCTCTAAAATATTTCTTGTACTTCAAAATAGTTTTGAGATATAGCTGAACATAGTTACTAAACTGGTAATATTTCATAAAAAATGCTTTTCGTTTGTATTTAAGCATTTATAAATAATACTTGATTTTAAAATTGACCTTAGTTTTTAAGGGGGAAACAGTTACACATTACAGAAAACAATCTCAGAAAATTTCATATCAATACTTGAATAACGTTTTGAGAAATCATTGTTACGGTCGACAGTTTTCCTCAAAAATATCATTTCTCAGAAAACCCAGTTAAAGTTTTCATTCAACTTAATATAATGCTTACAGTTCGGTAATAAAACATCTGTAACTCCATTTGTAATTCACGTAGAGTAAAAAGTGAGACAGTTTTAGACAGATGATTAAACAGACTACAAAATTAAGTCATAAAAATGTTTTTGATAATTTCATCGGAAACGACGATTTTAAACCAGACGGATACCTTAATGAGGTTCGAGAGCCTCTATAAAATGCTGAGTCAGCTGTTTCTTATCTATTATACTCTAAGTTAAAGGTATTTCCTGTTTCAAAGTTTTAAAAAGTCGAGCCATGAATAAGCCGCCCTCTTTTAATGATTTGATGTTCTTGAGCAATATTCTTAAAATGGCCACGCACTGAAATCACCTGATATTTCATCTGACTGTATTGTTACAAAAATAATTCTGTGTTTGTATGATGTAATTAGCAAAACACGAAGAATAATGGAGAATGAAAGTTTATTCAGAGATATGCAGGAAAATAGGTAGCACAGGTAACAGGAAACAATAGATCTTGCACAGATTAGCAACGTAAACAGACAACAATTCACAGATAATAACAGTTCAGCACTTTGAGCTTTAGCAACACAAACAGTCAGCAAAGCAATAATAACGACAATGGCAGCACTTTCAATAGCGCTCAGCTCACCGGCTTTCTAGCTCGCACTGCAGACGAAACTCTAAAGTCGTTCTAGTGGATCAACACACACACACACTGATTCAAGCGCGGACCTTATATACTCTACCCGACAGGCCGAGAAGTCACATGGAGTTTTCTCGTACATCCAAGCGTCTTTCTTTCCTAATAGGGATATCGAGAAAAGGGTCGCATTTTCTGGAATCATCGATTTGTCGGCAAGGTCGCCAAATTTGCCGCCAAGTTGCCAAAATGGTCGCCAAGGTCCGGGGTCCATGTCCGGCCATTCCATACTTACCCCTGTAAATCTCCCTTCCCAAACATAAGAATAGTGAGGCCGGAAAGCGACATTACATTTTAGCAACAATATATTATATGTTATATCTTCTATCATTTAAAATTCTCGTGAAGACCAAAATAAAAGGTTTTCAATGAATTTCGGAATGGCGTCATTATCTTCAAGAAATAACAAGTTCGATTAAATGTTTAGTTATATTAAGGTCGGTAAATGACCTTTTAGAATAAGCAATCCAGCCTTAATTTAGATTAAATATATTAATGTTCTGCGTTGAAAAGATACGAGGGATTTTTTGGGAGGGACCTTGTAAATTTGAACCATGATCAGTTGACGAGGACGACACCTGAGCTGGCATTCCTTTCTCCAAACGTCCACACCACTCCAGCCGGAAGGACGCTTGGTCACTGCGTGTGATTTAATGCGCGAATGGCCTCATACGTAGCGGATCTCCAGTGGAATCAGGTTTCGAACCTAGAACCCTCCAGCACCGAAGTTGGGATTTAACCACATGCCACCGATTTAATAAATAACACAGTGTGCAGTGAAAATACAAGCATTGACAATACAGTCAATACAGACTGACAGGTCGTGCAATTTCTAAGCCAGGGTCATAGACGTTACTCGTCATGTTCGGAGATTGTGAACCAAGAGTTCGTGTGCTCCGTAAAACTCATTCATCGCTAGTGTGATTTATATTTTTCAACACTATTTTCATTCAAACGGATTATCGAAACGGCACATGCAATTAATTTTATAATTTAATTTAAATAATAAACCAGCGGGAGTGGTCCCCCCTAAACTTTCTCGTATACTTTCTAAGTGGAGATTCGTCAAAATCTCGAGTTCGAATTTTTATTGACGATTACAATACTTTCTCTTTGTATACTTCGTATACGAGAAAGTGAAACAAATCAACAAACCTGAAATGAAATATCTGTTGCCACGTTTCGAAAAAATATTACTTTGAAGCAGGTGCGATAAAATAGGCAATGAAATGAATACTAAAGCGAAAATTCTGCTTCGGAATTGAATTCCCAAGAAAACAATTTATACTACCACAATCGCAACAATTACAGAAGCTCGTAAATAAAAGATTTGCTGAAATAATGAGATCGGTTTGAATTTCATTTACAACAATAAAAAATTTGTTACGATTCATGTTTGAGAACATTATTTATTGTTGTAAATAAAATTTACAACAATAACAGATTGCTACCAGTACTTTGCGCATGAGAATCGGATTAAAAAGAAATTGAATATGCAATTTGAACGCATCGTTTGACGCATTTGGCCCAAAATTTAATACGGGCCTACATTCATGACGATAAAACTGTGTACCAAATTTTATCCATCTAGCTATTCAGGCTTTTGAGTTATAGTGTTCACATGACCGCGGACAGACAGACAGACAGACTTCCCGTTGACAGATTTTGACCAAAATTTGATAGAAATCTACAAACTATGTGTAAAGACCACATACCAAATTTCATACCCGTAGCTCTAATAGTTTTCGAGTTATCGTGTTCACAGACAGACATGATTCCAAAATTGTGTTTTTCGGACTCAGGGAGGTCTAAAACGTGGAGATTCGTCAAAATCTCGAGTCCGAATTTTTGACGATTACAATGCTTTCTCTTTGTATACTTCGTATATGAGAAAGTAAAAAGACACAGCTTGAAATTACGTTCTGCTTTGAAATTTAGGGTGTTTATAGCTTAGCAATGCCGTCTTTTATAATTTTGAATTATAGTTACAACTGCAGTTAAGAATCGAGAAAGGAAAGTTGAAAATTTGAAATCGATAGGTAAAGAAAGCTCTTCAGAAACTTTCATTTCGTTGTTTCGTTTCATTCAAGTCGCCGTAAAACAATCAGTTTTTAAGACTTTAAATGGCAACAATGCATTACTTTTTGTCACAACCTTATGTTAAGCATTTGAATCTTTTTTTTAAATTTTTATAATTCAAATCTTATTATATGTTGAGGCTCGAAAGTTTTGAAAAATTTCCGCGTTTAAATGTGAAAAGATAATTTATATACCATTAATAGCATCAAACACATTTGTCTATCACTGCTTCCTTAACAATTTAACTTTCATTTTGCGGAAAACACATACCAGAAAGAGAATTTTATAATTCCGAGAAACCAGTGATTTTCATATTTTTTCATTAATGAATGACAAATATATCAGGAAATAAATTCTCAAATAATTAAGCGAATGTCTTCAGAGTAAATTACCGAGTTTTGTCTATCGCATGAAAAGAACGCTGAACTTCCTGGTTATTAGCGACACAAACAAGTCCAAGACGCATTTTCAAGGACAACATTTAAAGGGAATGTTCGACACGCTTGCATTTCATCTCACCACAGGCAGGAAAAGAGAGGATGCCCGATAAAAAAAGAGCAGAAGCAACACAGCAACAACACATAAGCCATTTGCTACCAAAACAGAAAAGGCAGGAAAAAGAATCTCGAAATATGATTCTTGTCCGATGTAAATAAACAGACGGGTATGAACTCGAAGAAAGGACAACCTTGTTGCTTTCGGAGAAAGCTTTTTAACTCTAACTCCGAGGCGACTTTTTTCTTCTAGTCCTTTTAAAACCGGACCTGACTGGGATGATACGACATGGATTGGACTCTCCCAACCTGGTTGGTCATTTACTCCACTCCCCCTACTGTGGTTGGCAAGAATAATTGGACCCCCTACAGCGCTTGTCTCCTAAGCGATCTCAGAACCTCCCCTCAAAAGGAGCCAACCGCCTCAGACATTGTTTCAGAGATATAATGTATCGAATTTGACAGTTTTCCCCACCCCATTATTCGAGGTTTAACCCTTTGAACGGCAAAAATATTTCAGCTGAATGCTTTGAAAACGGCCTCTCTGTAGTTAAATGGTGAACGCAAATGTTTCGGAGCCGGTTATCGTGTAATAAAGAGAGCAACTTTCTACGCCAGAGCCGATTTAAGAATAATAATCGGAGAACGACTTTCTGCGACGGAACCGGTTTTAGAATAGCCATCAGAGAGCGACTTTCTACGTTCCAGCCGGTTGAAGGGTTAAGAGTCGTATGTCCCCTTACGGGGTTAAGCTCATGTTCAGAGCTGCATGTAGAATAGCTCATGTGTAGAGGTGGCTGACCCCCCTCCCTCCATCTTTTTAGTGTATAATCATTAATTTATTTAATTTTGAACATAATATTCAAATCCACCAACAATATAAAGTGCTCTTCCTATTAGAGCTTCCTATCTCCAAGGAAACGCAGGGAAAAAATTGGTTTCTTAAAGGGGAAAAAACTTCGTTATAAAATCAGTGCCGTTTTCCCGTTGTTAAACTTGCGCAGTAACAAATTAGTATTAGCTTCCACTATATGGTTATTGAAAGGAAGAAGTGGGTGTCGATAATACAGTACCAGAGACTTCAAGGGAGGGCGTCCTTTTCATGTGACCACGGTTCAGAATTACAAGGTCCATCTCAAACATCTATCGTGTTGCTACAAAACGGGATATAAATAAATAGCTAAACCCAAGAGATCTAGCTTTAACTACTGGGTGAACTGACTTCAATAGCAAGGTGTTCGGATCACACAAAGAGAGAGATTAATTGGAAAGAAAATGGAATCCAACTTGGTTGTATAATTCTTAATCCATGATTTTAAAATTTGAATTTTATAATTTTGGTTTACCACTATTTAGTCCTCTTCTAGGCCATAAAAGAAAATTTTCTTTATTATTAATAATGATAAGATTGCACGTGAATACGGTAAATTCCATGCAATCTTATCATTATAAATAATAAAGAAAATTTTCCTTATTTTTATAATGATAAGATTGCACTTGAACACAGTAAATTTCATGCATTATAAATAAAGAAAATTTTCTTTATTGTTTCAGGAATGAGATTGGCAAAAAAACAAAAAGACTGAAATCATACGCGAGCAAAACATTTGTACCATAATTTATACGCGAAAGATGTTTTAAGAAGTAAAACATCAGAACACGTAATATGATGAAAATATTACACTATAATAATTAATTACTTAATTATTTATAATTCAGTATGCATAAATAAGAAAAAGAATATTAAATTATAATTAAATCACTCGCATTAAAAGTTAACAAACAAGTTTAACACATCATCAGGTACATCAAAAAATACAAAATTAGACATTAAAACATTTACCACCTGTACATCACTGTGATTCAACATACACCCAACAGAAGTCTGAGAAGAATTATATTTAATAGCCTTTTGATAAAAGTTAGCTCAAAAAATAAATAAAAATAAGGACAAATAATTTCTTTTGCTTCATGCAATTGTGTAAAGTGTAATAGCTCTTTATAAATTATAATAATGTGTCATATACTGATTTCTGTTTTATTTCTTTTATTTTTATAAATTTTTGCAAAAGTAACAGCACAATGATTTTGCACCTTATAAAGCAAGAGGGGTCTAGATATTGTGCAGTTACAATGACAAATTCATTTAGCACTATTGCTATTTGAAACCCTTTGAAACATTTCCTTACTTGTTAAAGGAGTGGTTTTCTTCCGTTTTTTCAATTGTGTGGCTTTTGTTGGTAACAGATCTCCATTGACACACTTCACTCCTTGTTTCGCAGGCCTCCTATCTTTGACAGATTTTTCATCAACAAAGGATGTGTTGGCATCCTATGCAAGTTTATTTTCAGTAGAGGGCTAAAGTTTCTGCACAGTCTTGATTAGTATCTCTCTGTTCAATTACTGGCATAGTTGCCGGGACTACACTATCTCTAGAATGCCTAGGTAAATCATGTTTTATTTATTTTTTATTTATGTCTTATTCTCTGCTTTTTTGTTGCATTTGCACACAGCTTTTTAGCTGCCTCTTCTGACAGGAGTTTCTTTTTTTATGTAATTTATTTATTTGTTTTTGTTCCATTTTTTTATTTCTTCATCTTGGTACGCCTACAAGATGACCTTAAGTTTCCAACTATTTTTTTTTCCAACATGTTCATTCAAAAAAAAAAAACTTTTTTTTTTTTTTTTTTTGCAAAATATGCCACAGAGGTTTCGTTTTCTGCAAAATGTTGGTATTTAATACTTTGAATGGCACTGAATGTTGGAATGTTCATCCTTGTAGAGTTTGCCGATATAATGTTGATTCGTCAGTAGAAGATGAATCAGCTAGTTTCCTAGCCGGTGGAGTTAAGCCACACGGTCGAGCATATTTTCCCAGAATTTTCTTTCGAAAACGGAAGATAGGAAGGTTTCTTTTCTTTGTTTGAAAGCGGAAATTTGAAAGAAAAAGCAAATTTTTGCTGTAAAAAAAAAACAAAAAAGCGGAATTTCTTCAAAATAACAAAAAAGCGGAAATTCGCGAAAAAGCGGAAGAATCTCATCCCTGTTGTTTACAAAGATAATATTGCACTTGAATACAGTAAATTTCATGCAATCTCTACTGATGAGTTCAACAGCCTACAAAATTAAATCACAATTATACATTCTGAAACCCCATTTACACATAGAGACAAATTAATTATTTCAAATGAATGCATGTAGCACATGAATTTGGGAATACATTAGCCTTTGCAATACTTGCCATCCATCGCGCAAAATATTACTCAAGAATTGTTGAATTACGTCAAATTTCGTGCTACAGTTAAACGCTTATAGCTCCCCGAAGAAATAACAGAGAGCTGATTTTAGTTTCATTTAACAGAGAAAGGTGGACATTGAAGACTGCAAAAAGAGCTTTAGAATTTGTAATTACTGTTTAGTCACAGTCGAGTTGCAAATTTGGTGAAAATAACGAAGAATTTTACATAGAGAGAGTCACGCAGTCACACTAGACTAATACTCACTATAGACTATAGAGTTAATTGTCACATAGGGCTACTTTAGTCACAGAAAGTCACAGTTGAGTAAGGTAAGTAAGTCTACGCCCCTCAATCCCAGCGCCCGTTTCGCAGAGACAGCCTCCCATTGCTTTTTTTTTTGTCTTTCTGGCGCATGAAAAGTTTAAAATGAAATTCTTGAACAGTTTTAATATGACGCTCCATCCATCCGAAATGATAAATAGATGCTAAGGGCAATGTTAATTAAAGTGTTTAAAATGATTTTTAAGAAATAACGCATCGCAATGCACATTTGCTCTACCTAGCTACTCCCACGAAACTACCTCAATTGAAATGTATTCAGCATTTTCGTGCAAAGATCCTAGAAAGACTTTGGAAGGCAATTCGCTTCCTGCATACCACACCTAGTATCAATACTAGGTTGAAATCACGTGCCAAAACACGATATCACTCCTTATTTCGTATCTGGCTGACTTACGTTCTCGATCCTTTGCTCACGAGACATCCCCCAACCTCCTCACCTCCACACCCCATTTTCTCCTCACCACCGAACGAAACACAAACCACGAGCACGTTTCAAGTAAATCGTTTGGCTTGGGGGGTCGAGAATGTTTCATTCCGAAAGGTGCACACATACACACACAAAACGCAATTTAGAAAATAAAAAACAAGAAAAAAAAGACTATATGGGGTTGAGAAAATGAAAAGAAAATGGAAAAATAAAAAAAGAAAGAAAGAAAGAAAGAAAAGTACTCCTTGAAGAATCTGGTACTTGCAAAAGCTGATAGCGCGTTAGCAGACGACGATGTGATCCTCCATTCCCGCCTTCAGATCAGACCCTGGGGGATACTGGAACTTAGAATGTGGAGGGGGGTTGGAATGGCCCAGGAAATGGAATTGCTAGACTAATGGTACGTCTCAGACGCCCACGGACGCGGGGTGGGGAGGGAAAGGAAGAGGTATATCCCCATTAGGTGTTCTACATCCCAGTTAGATGGAATTAAAGCTCTCTCATTAAAAAGGCTCGAATTATCGGCGCTGGGAATTGCTAATTAGAAGATCTCTTAATGCCTGGGTTCTAAATTCCATATTAGGTGCATCTCAGACATACAGATTTTGTCAGAGCTGAGAGATTAGGAATTTAAATTATTGTTAACAGAAGTGTGTAATATTCGTGCGAGAAAGCAAGAAAATAAGCGGAAAGATAATGTGCTTGCGTTTCCTTAAACTTGGAATGTTATGCTCAAAATTCCAGCTTTAAAGGTGCGTAAACGCACCTGTGCAAGTGCTGTGCGAATTGTTTAGTTTCACGAAATTTTGGTAGTTAGGATGGGTGTTAGGGTGCCATCTTTGTCATGTGATCAGTGGCGAATCTAGGATTCCGGTTGGGGGGGGGGGGGGGGGGGGCAAAAAAATTTTTTATGGTCGTGTTGATTGTCAAACTTCAAAGCTAAAGTAAACCAAAACTCTTTAACTTTACAGACTTTACTCACCTCACAATAGCAATCTTAAAGAACAATACAATACTTTCGATAATTTAATAAAAATTGCAATGAAATAACTAGCCAAAAAATGTCTTCGACCGCGTCGATGCTACAAGTACAAGTGGAATGATTACAAAAGTAGCAAAATGTTCGAGCCTGTCAAGCCAGAAAGTAATGTTGAAACGTTTTCATTATTTTTTTAAAGAGAGAAATTAAGAAAAAACAGTTGTAATGATGTTAAATTAAATCAGGAATTCTGGCTTGACTCTGGGAGGGGGCTGTAGCCAGATAGTCCCCCCTCTCGGATTCGCCACTGCATGTGATCATTGATTAAAATTCCGAATACATCCTGTAACTTTCGTACCAACGTTTATATAAGCGTGTGGATTAATAAATCGAGTTAAATTGTACGGATTTCTCGAAGATCTGAAGCTCATTGTATTAATATTTTAGACAGTGGAAACAAAGTATATTAGAGATAGAAAAGGAGATATCTTCATATATCTATCTATAATGCAACTTATTATGCAGATTGATGGTATACATAAAGGCAATTCCATTCAGCCTAAAGAAGGGGAGGGGATTACTAATGCACGAAATATATATAATATATATAATATATATATATATATATATATATATATATATATAATGCACGAAATATAACAATCAATATTAACAATATAAATACTTGTGAGATATAAACAGGAAAGGATTAACAAAATTGCCCAAAATTAAATAAAGGTGAAAAAATAATGAATAAAAAATCAAATCAAATTGAGAAAAAGAAAGGAAAATATACAAATTTAACAAACCAACTAAAATAACAATAATTAGAACCATCAGTCAATTAAATAAAGAATGTTCTCCAAGATATTCAGAATAACGAAAATAATAATCTAGAAAACTAGCTTTCTGTTTTTCACTTTCTCGTATACGAAGTATACAAAGAGACAGTATGGTAATCGTCAAAAAATTCGAACTCGAGATTTTGACGAATCTCCACGTTTTTGAAGCCGGCGCCCCCTGAGTCCGTAAAACACAATTTTGGAATCATGTCTGTCTGTCTGTGAACACGATAACTCGAAAACTATTACAGCTACGGGGATGAAATTTGGTATGTTGTCTTTAAACATACTTTGTAGGTTACTGTCAAAGTTTGGACAAAATCCGTCAACGGGAAGTCTGTCTGTATGTCCGCGGCCATGTGAACACTATAACTCAAAAACTTGAATAGCTAGACGGATAAAATTCGGTACACAATTGTATCGTCATGAATGTAGGTCCGTATATAATTTTGGGACAAATGCGTCAAACGATGCGTTCAAATTGCATATTCAATTTCTTATAATCCGATTCTCATGCGCATGCGCACTGGTAGCAATCTGGCATTGTTGTAAATTTTATTTACAACAATAAATAATGTTTTCAAACATGAATTGTAACAATTTTTTTTTATTGTCGTAAATAAAATTTAAACCGATCTCATTATTTCAACAAATCTTTTAGTCACGCGCTTTTGCAATTGTTACGGTTGTGGTAGTATAAATTGTTTTCTTGGGAATTCAATTCAAAAGCAGAATTTTCGCTTTAGTATTCTTTGCATTACCTATTTTATCGCACCTGCTTCAAAGTAATATTTTTTGAAACGTGGCAACAGATATTTAATTTCAGGTTTGTTTCACTTTCTCGTATACGAAGTATACAAAGAGAAAGCATTGTAATCGTCAAAAAAATTCGAACTCCAGATTTTGATGAATCTGAAAGTTTAGGGGAGACCATTCCCGCTGGTTTTATTAGCATTTGTTAGAAATATAACGACCTAACTAATAATTTTAAACACTACCATTATTTCATGGTATTGTTTAGAAATACATTGTCAATTTACTTTAGCTCTTAAATGCGTGTTAGAACTGATCGGCAAACAATTTGAATTTAAGCAGGAAAACAATTTGTATGCAAGTATCACAAAATTCCAATATTAGCGAAGTAATATACGAATACTTGTGCGTGAAAATATAGAATTTTAAGCGACATTACTGGCATTGCATTTTGGTCAATAACTACTGACCAAATTCTTTCGAAACTTTTGTGCACATTGACCTACACAGAAAAACTATGAGACTTGTTTCGAAACAATAACGAAGTCGTTCTTCAGTCTTGTAAAACCAGGTAAATAAAATTTACATTCATTGCCATGTAAGTGGTTTCAATAGAGCCATTAGTGCAGTTTGTCATAAACTTAAAGAATGGAAACGTTTGACGGGTAAATATCGCCTCAAATACCGAAAGATAAACTTTATTAGCATTAATGGCCACAGGAGAAATTGCCAAACAATACATCGGATTTACCTTGAACTTGCAGTATCACCCTGATCAGAATATTAATTGAGGTTCTGTACCGTACCAGGAAAATGTGCCAGAAGATAAAGTACGTCAGAGCTCTCGCCCATTTTCCTGCTCAGACGATGATTGACTACAGGGAAGAGTTTGAAGGAACAATTAAACTTCGGTCAGCAACATTAAAGGTACAAGAGCATTACCGTTGGCACGGGCGTGCTTTTCTGAGCATGGCTCAATGGGAAGACGTAAATGATTTGCTAGAGCAGCGAATACACAGCACAACTCTTGTTAAATCCCGAATTTTACATTTATTGCTATGAAAGTGGTTTCAATACAGCCATTAGTGAAGTTTGTCATAAACTTAAAGAATGGAAAGATTTGACGGGTAAATATTGCCTCAAATACCGAAAGATAAACTTTATTAGCATTAATGGCCACAAAAGAAATTGCCAAACAAAACATCGGATTTACCTTGAACTTGCAGTATCACCCTGATCAGAATACAGTAGAGTCTCCCTACAGCGAATTTCCCCCTATAACGAAATTTTTAATCGGAATGTTAAATAATATTCAAAATATTCTCCATATAACGAAGTGGTTGTCTCCCTATAACGAATTTTTTCAGACCTTTATCTTTTCGATTTTTGTCATTTTTGAAGAAAGTTGCTAATTTCTGCGCACATAAATCGCTCACATGTGCCTGTTTCTGGAACCACTCGCATTTTTCATTCCAGCGATAACACATAACAATAGAATGCTATGTGAAGGACAATGCAGTTGTGGGGACCTGGGTTTCTACAGAGGGAGCAACATTTCTACGGGTCAAGATTCCAAGAATCGGGATGGAGTGGGGGTGGAAACAGCAAATGGATGTGACAACACGCATTTTATGTTTATCCGTACTAGTACATATTATTCTCTAAATTGGTGAATTGTCTTCACTTTTGAGCATTTATACAATAAAAATGAGTATAATTTTAACAAATTTATAATAAATATTACTTCATTTTTAATTTAAAATCATAATTAAATATTTTTGAACTTACAGCACATTCTAAAAGGTTTGTAACATTTACTTAAATAACTGCAAAAATCTCTAATCTCCGTATAACGAAATTTTATCTATAGCGAATTTTTCAACCGGAACCAATTGATTTCGTTATAGGGAGATTCCTCTGTATTAATTGAGGTTCGGTACCGTACCATGAAAATGTGCCAGAAGATAAAGTACGTCAGAGCTCTCGTCCATTTTCCTGCTCAAACGATGATTGACTACAGGGACGAGTTTGAAGGAACAATTAAACTTCGGTCAGTAACATTAAAGGGACGAGAGCATTACCGTTGGCAGAAGCGTGCTTTTCTGAGCATGGCTCGATGCGAAGACTTAAACGATTTGCTAGAACAGCGAATACGCAGCAGAACTCTTGTTAAATCCCGAATTTTAACGTAGTAAGCGAGAGGGGATTGAACCATATACGGTTGGTGGGAGCCTGGCAGAGGCAAACGAGACGGAAAATTTACGATAAGTGCTCCACCCTGTTTAAGGGGGTGGTGGGAGGGAACAGAAGTAACGTTTTCGTCTCGATACTTGATACACCCCCAAGATGCTCAAAGACACAAAAGGGCGATTGGGGACTAAGACTTCTTGATTAATATAGTTTGTTTTTATGACCTCCTCTTGGAGAAAAAAGTTAAAGAAAGTTTATTTTTTAGAAGTGCGTCTGCTGATTTATGTGGGACGTAGGGGTGAGTTTAAAAACGTCGTCAAGTCCATTGTGGAGCTGGCAAACGAGGGTCGGCTAGTGTTTTTCTCGAGTGATTAACGATGGAGGGGGTTAAAGTTTCTGCTTTTAGTTCACATTTGGATGCGAGAGGGTTTTCCTGAGGAGATAACTTGGGGAAAATAATGTGCCAAGTGTGATTCGCTCAGTGGATGGGTACTCGGGAGGAAAAAATTTATCCTAAAAAGAGTCCATTTTGAAGTTTCGCTTTGACGAACTATCGATCCGAAGGAGCGTCTTGAACATTTATTTTCTCGTGTACGAAGTATACAAAGAGAAAGTATTGTCATCGTCAAAAAATAAAAATTTGAAATTTTGACGAATCTCCACGTTTTAGACCTCCCTGATTCCGAAAAACACAATTTGGGAATTATGTCTGTCTCTATGTCTGTGAACACGATAACTCGAAAACTATTGCAGCTACGAGGATGAAATTTGGTACGTGTTCTTTAAACATAATTTGTAGGTTTCTGTCAAATTTTGGACAAAATCCGTCAATGGGAAGTCTGTCTGTCTGTATGTCCGCGGTCATGCGAACGCTATAACTCAAAAACTTGAAAAGCCAGATAGATAAAATTTTATACACAGTTTTATAGTCATGAATGTAGGTTCGTATAAAATTTTGGGCCAAATCCGTCAAAGGGTTTACTGTCTGTCGGTCCGTATAATTTACTTTTGAAGAGAATCCGCTGTCTGCACGCGCATGCGTACGGAAGTTATCTTCTGTACAAGCGAAAGGAGCGAATTACGTCAGTTTGTCCTTGAGACGGCAAGAGTGAAACCTAGCAGTGTGCGACAGATGCGTTTTAATCGGTACGCATCTCTTTGAATTCTTTACCTAGATATTTTTCAATCACTATAATGAAAAACCTTCTGATAGTCATCGGATTCTGGATAACAGTAGGTTCGAATTTTTTTAGCCATGCGGGGGAAGGAGAAACGGCACCTTTTGGGGGAAGTATACGAGAAGGTTTAGGGGAGAACACTCTTGCTGGTTTCACTTCTGATGCCTTTTCAACCGAAAAATAAATAAATAAATAATCCACAAACCAATTTGTATGAGAAAAATTTGTTCCCGACCCCAACCTAAATGTAAGTTGGGAAATAAAATTGCTCATTGAAGCATTTTTTGATGATGCACAGACAAAAATGTATTAAAAATATTTATTTTGAAATTTTATTGAAATATTGTCAAACAAGATAGTCTTCTTTTGGATGTCTTTGTTTATCAGAATATAGAACAATACAGAAGACTGGAAATAACATGTACTGTCAATATTTCCATGACACTGAAATTCATATAAACCAGCGGTTACCAACCTATGGGCCGCGGCCCACTTGTGGGCCCCAGATAGCGTATTAGTGGGCCGAGGAACGCTAGTTAATAGTCGAAGTCAGGGGAGCTTCAATAGTTGTCTCTCATTTTTTGGTTTATAAACAATGTATTTAATCCTATCGAAAAGTCTTTTTTGCTTTGCGGTTAGTCCTTTTTTTGGGGGGATAACGGTTTATTTTCTCGTTTATACGTCAGATGTTAGCAGAAAAAAGCACTAGGAATATCAGTGGGAAGCCTCTCCTCCTGATGAGCGGTTTACCATGATATTTTTTTCATTATTTTATATTTTCCAAATTTCTCGTTTCATCTTTTTCCTTGTTTACATTATAATATATAATATGCGTGTGTGCATGTTTGCATTTTTTTACTTGCATAATATACTTAGTGGGCCTCAAAATATTTTCTACTCAACAGGTGGTCCGCACAACCGAAAAGATTGGGAGCCGCTGATATATACGACCCCACTTGGGACCTGATCTAGAGTCAAGTATAAAAAATGTTCCTGATGAAATTCATAAAACCGATATTTTTAAATATATTTTAATAACTTAAACCTATAATTTCAAAGAATATGTATGTGATACTCATGGATATAATATGAACACGAATCTAAACATTAAAAGTTGTGTGTTAGTCTTTAATTAAAATCTTAAGCTTTATGGTTAAAAATTCCTTTACTTTCTAAAAATCACTTCAGTTTGACTTATTTTATTGTATAGAACAGTACATGAATTATAAGATATGTGCATTTAATGATGGCTTACTTGCATATTTCTATGAGATTTATTCAGAATATAAAAATTTAGAAGTTGTTTTCAAGCCAGAAAGTTATATTTCAGTAGTTGGAAACTTATTGTGAATATCAAAATATTTTTTCATCAATCAGATGTTGTTGAATAAATTCTTTTTGAAAGAATATAATCAGTTATATTCTTTAAAAGCTTAATATGCTGCGATGTGATTCTGGTTCTCGTGAAACAAATACTTGAAAATTAAAAACAATTCGAAAACGCATATTACATCGCGAAATAATAAATAAGATCTGCTGTTAAAGTTAGACAAATAAATTCTAAATTATGATGCATGGAAATTGCCATTAAATCAAACAGAATTTTTATCAGATCACTTTCTAGAAGTTTCTCAAGTCATAAGAATGAAAGAAAGGACAAGGAAATTATGCTAATTATATGACCCTTTGGAAATATTTAAATCTGGAAGACTGTGGGCGTCTCATCGGGAAAAAGTCTATTTTAAATGCAGAAATCTAGAGAGAAAGCGATGAAAATCAGTCATTCATCAATCGTTGTCAGATTGCTTCAACTTCCTTTCATTTTATTCATTTAACCCTCCAGCCGTTAGGCTTTCAGATTGCTACGTTGAACGAAATTGCCACGCTAAAAGAGAAGGTTATTCTTCAAGTTGTGAGGTTTTGGACAAAAGGATTTCAACCCCCTTTTGTGGTCATTTTCGCGCCGTAGGGGGTCTATTAGACATGTTATCGTTCAGCAGTGACAGATGACTTCTAACCTCGATTATTTGTGACAGAATCCTTTGTTAGAAGACCCTTCTTTGAGTATTCTCAAAAAAGTTGGTCAAACTGATCCTCCTCTGCCCACAGACACTCCCTCTCATTATGTCGCCGCGTGACACCTGGGGGGAAGAGAAAAACTTCTAGAAGGAAAATCTCGGGTCTGACACTTGTATGGAACTTTTCTTTCCCGAGATAGTGGCGGGTCTGCCTTTATGAGAGGAAAAAAGTTCACTCAGATAACTCGGGCCTGACGCTAGGAGGGTTAATATGTGTTCAGAATTAAGAAGTGAAGAACGTTTACTTGTTACGTTAGATTAACCTGAAGATTATTAGGAAACTGTTACGAAGGATCGCCAATAAAATATCACAAAAAAAGGGATATTAATTTATGCAATTCAGTTCCATTGATGAAAATAAAAATTAGGCAGCCGTGGCTTGGTGCCAGAGTCTTGTTCTGAGGACTAGATTCAATCGAAGATTTGTCGTGTGCGTAGGTCTGGTGCACATTATACACGTCGAGGTAAAACTTGCTTTCATTGGTTTGACGCAAAAATTTGAAGAACAGGATGCCATCTCAGGTGTCGTTGTCTGCCTAAGGTGTACCATGTCCATCCAACTGGTGCGGTGACTATAATGGTTGCGGGAACGTGGACATGGAGCGACGTGCTGTCTGCCTAAGGTTGAAAAGAATAAGGTCCGCCTCAAAAGAGGGCCGTTGATGTAACGCATGTCCATCCAA
>BGPR01034027.1:0-16685 GCA_013235015.1 Araneus ventricosus
TTAATTTTGTATAACTAAACGGTCTTTATTTTCTGGATGGACCTCGTATATAAAATAAATATTTTTTTTTTGCTCCTCCCAAAATAAAATTACTATAACTTTCATTATCTTAATTTCCTCGCCTGTTTTAAGGTATCCGACTGTGTTCGGAGACATTTTTTCGAAAAATAACTTATATATATTTTTAATGTTATTTTTCAACTGCATTAAAAACTATGAAACTATAGTTTATTAAACTTTAAAACTATGAAAATATTGTAAAATTAGGCTTTCAAAATAATATTGTTTTAGAAAAACTGAGAAATTTGAAGAAAAATGGCTAAAATATTTGCCTTACGCTAACAGCCATAGACAAAATTATATTCTAAATATACATAAATCCTTGTAGGAGTACATTTTTATGACAGTTATCTGTTATTCTCTAAAATATTTCTTGTACTTCAAAATAGTTTTGAGATATAGCTGAACATAGTTACTAAACTGGTAATATTTCATAAAAAATGCTTTTCGTTTGTATTTAAGCATTTATAAATAATACTTGATTTTAAAATTGACCTTAGTTTTTAAGGGGGAAACAGTTACACATTACAGAAAACAATCTCAGAAAATTTCATATCAATACTTGAATAACGTTTTGAGAAATCATTGTTACGGTCGACAGTTTTCCTCAAAAATATCATTTCTCAGAAAACCCAGTTAAAGTTTTCATTCAACTTAATATAATGCTTACAGTTCGGTAATAAAACATCTGTAACTCCATTTGTAATTCACGTAGAGTAAAAAGTGAGACAGTTTTAGACAGATGATTAAACAGACTACAAAATTAAGTCATAAAAATGTTTTTGATAATTTCATCGGAAACGACGATTTTAAACCAGACGGATACCTTAATGAGGTTCGAGAGCCTCTATAAAATGCTGAGTCAGCTGTTTCTTATCTATTATACTCTAAGTTAAAGGTATTTCCTGTTTCAAAGTTTTAAAAAGTCGAGCCATGAATAAGCCGCCCTCTTTTAATGATTTGATGTTCTTGAGCAATATTCTTAAAATGGCCACGCACTGAAATCACCTGATATTTCATCTGACTGTATTGTTACAAAAATAATTCTGTGTTTGTATGATGTAATTAGCAAAACACGAAGAATAATGGAGAATGAAAGTTTATTCAGAGATATGCAGGAAAATAGGTAGCACAGGTAACAGGAAACAATAGATCTTGCACAGATTAGCAACGTAAACAGACAACAATTCACAGATAATAACAGTTCAGCACTTTGAGCTTTAGCAACACAAACAGTCAGCAAAGCAATAATAACGACAATGGCAGCACTTTCAATAGCGCTCAGCTCACCGGCTTTCTAGCTCGCACTGCAGACGAAACTCTAAAGTCGTTCTAGTGGATCAACACACACACACACTGATTCAAGCGCGGACCTTATATACTCTACCCGACAGGCCGAGAAGTCACATGGAGTTTTCTCGTACATCCAAGCGTCTTTCTTTCCTAATAGGGATATCGAGAAAAGGGTCGCATTTTCTGGAATCATCGATTTGTCGGCAAGGTCGCCAAATTTGCCGCCAAGTTGCCAAAATGGTCGCCAAGGTCCGGGGTCCATGTCCGGCCATTCCATACTTACCCCTGTAAATCTCCCTTCCCAAACATAAGAATAGTGAGGCCGGAAAGCGACATTACATTTTAGCAACAATATATTATATGTTATATCTTCTATCATTTAAAATTCTCGTGAAGACCAAAATAAAAGGTTTTCAATGAATTTCGGAATGGCGTCATTATCTTCAAGAAATAACAAGTTCGATTAAATGTTTAGTTATATTAAGGTCGGTAAATGACCTTTTAGAATAAGCAATCCAGCCTTAATTTAGATTAAATATATTAATGTTCTGCGTTGAAAAGATACGAGGGATTTTTTGGGAGGGACCTTGTAAATTTGAACCATGATCAGTTGACGAGGACGACACCTGAGCTGGCATTCCTTTCTCCAAACGTCCACACCACTCCAGCCGGAAGGACGCTTGGTCACTGCGTGTGATTTAATGCGCGAATGGCCTCATACGTAGCGGATCTCCAGTGGAATCAGGTTTCGAACCTAGAACCCTCCAGCACCGAAGTTGGGATTTAACCACATGCCACCGATTTAATAAATAACACAGTGTGCAGTGAAAATACAAGCATTGACAATACAGTCAATACAGACTGACAGGTCGTGCAATTTCTAAGCCAGGGTCATAGACGTTACTCGTCATGTTCGGAGATTGTGAACCAAGAGTTCGTGTGCTCCGTAAAACTCATTCATCGCTAGTGTGATTTATATTTTTCAACACTATTTTCATTCAAACGGATTATCGAAACGGCACATGCAATTAATTTTATAATTTAATTTAAATAATAAACCAGCGGGAGTGGTCCCCCCTAAACTTTCTCGTATACTTTCTAAGTGGAGATTCGTCAAAATCTCGAGTTCGAATTTTTATTGACGATTACAATACTTTCTCTTTGTATACTTCGTATACGAGAAAGTGAAACAAATCAACAAACCTGAAATGAAATATCTGTTGCCACGTTTCGAAAAAATATTACTTTGAAGCAGGTGCGATAAAATAGGCAATGAAATGAATACTAAAGCGAAAATTCTGCTTCGGAATTGAATTCCCAAGAAAACAATTTATACTACCACAATCGCAACAATTACAGAAGCTCGTAAATAAAAGATTTGCTGAAATAATGAGATCGGTTTGAATTTCATTTACAACAATAAAAAATTTGTTACGATTCATGTTTGAGAACATTATTTATTGTTGTAAATAAAATTTACAACAATAACAGATTGCTACCAGTACTTTGCGCATGAGAATCGGATTAAAAAGAAATTGAATATGCAATTTGAACGCATCGTTTGACGCATTTGGCCCAAAATTTAATACGGGCCTACATTCATGACGATAAAACTGTGTACCAAATTTTATCCATCTAGCTATTCAGGCTTTTGAGTTATAGTGTTCACATGACCGCGGACAGACAGACAGACAGACTTCCCGTTGACAGATTTTGACCAAAATTTGATAGAAATCTACAAACTATGTGTAAAGACCACATACCAAATTTCATACCCGTAGCTCTAATAGTTTTCGAGTTATCGTGTTCACAGACAGACATGATTCCAAAATTGTGTTTTTCGGACTCAGGGAGGTCTAAAACGTGGAGATTCGTCAAAATCTCGAGTCCGAATTTTTGACGATTACAATGCTTTCTCTTTGTATACTTCGTATATGAGAAAGTAAAAAGACACAGCTTGAAATTACGTTCTGCTTTGAAATTTAGGGTGTTTATAGCTTAGCAATGCCGTCTTTTATAATTTTGAATTATAGTTACAACTGCAGTTAAGAATCGAGAAAGGAAAGTTGAAAATTTGAAATCGATAGGTAAAGAAAGCTCTTCAGAAACTTTCATTTCGTTGTTTCGTTTCATTCAAGTCGCCGTAAAACAATCAGTTTTTAAGACTTTAAATGGCAACAATGCATTACTTTTTGTCACAACCTTATGTTAAGCATTTGAATCTTTTTTTTAAATTTTTATAATTCAAATCTTATTATATGTTGAGGCTCGAAAGTTTTGAAAAATTTCCGCGTTTAAATGTGAAAAGATAATTTATATACCATTAATAGCATCAAACACATTTGTCTATCACTGCTTCCTTAACAATTTAACTTTCATTTTGCGGAAAACACATACCAGAAAGAGAATTTTATAATTCCGAGAAACCAGTGATTTTCATATTTTTTCATTAATGAATGACAAATATATCAGGAAATAAATTCTCAAATAATTAAGCGAATGTCTTCAGAGTAAATTACCGAGTTTTGTCTATCGCATGAAAAGAACGCTGAACTTCCTGGTTATTAGCGACACAAACAAGTCCAAGACGCATTTTCAAGGACAACATTTAAAGGGAATGTTCGACACGCTTGCATTTCATCTCACCACAGGCAGGAAAAGAGAGGATGCCCGATAAAAAAAGAGCAGAAGCAACACAGCAACAACACATAAGCCATTTGCTACCAAAACAGAAAAGGCAGGAAAAAGAATCTCGAAATATGATTCTTGTCCGATGTAAATAAACAGACGGGTATGAACTCGAAGAAAGGACAACCTTGTTGCTTTCGGAGAAAGCTTTTTAACTCTAACTCCGAGGCGACTTTTTTCTTCTAGTCCTTTTAAAACCGGACCTGACTGGGATGATACGACATGGATTGGACTCTCCCAACCTGGTTGGTCATTTACTCCACTCCCCCTACTGTGGTTGGCAAGAATAATTGGACCCCCTACAGCGCTTGTCTCCTAAGCGATCTCAGAACCTCCCCTCAAAAGGAGCCAACCGCCTCAGACATTGTTTCAGAGATATAATGTATCGAATTTGACAGTTTTCCCCACCCCATTATTCGAGGTTTAACCCTTTGAACGGCAAAAATATTTCAGCTGAATGCTTTGAAAACGGCCTCTCTGTAGTTAAATGGTGAACGCAAATGTTTCGGAGCCGGTTATCGTGTAATAAAGAGAGCAACTTTCTACGCCAGAGCCGATTTAAGAATAATAATCGGAGAACGACTTTCTGCGACGGAACCGGTTTTAGAATAGCCATCAGAGAGCGACTTTCTACGTTCCAGCCGGTTGAAGGGTTAAGAGTCGTATGTCCCCTTACGGGGTTAAGCTCATGTTCAGAGCTGCATGTAGAATAGCTCATGTGTAGAGGTGGCTGACCCCCCTCCCTCCATCTTTTTAGTGTATAATCATTAATTTATTTAATTTTGAACATAATATTCAAATCCACCAACAATATAAAGTGCTCTTCCTATTAGAGCTTCCTATCTCCAAGGAAACGCAGGGAAAAAATTGGTTTCTTAAAGGGGAAAAAACTTCGTTATAAAATCAGTGCCGTTTTCCCGTTGTTAAACTTGCGCAGTAACAAATTAGTATTAGCTTCCACTATATGGTTATTGAAAGGAAGAAGTGGGTGTCGATAATACAGTACCAGAGACTTCAAGGGAGGGCGTCCTTTTCATGTGACCACGGTTCAGAATTACAAGGTCCATCTCAAACATCTATCGTGTTGCTACAAAACGGGATATAAATAAATAGCTAAACCCAAGAGATCTAGCTTTAACTACTGGGTGAACTGACTTCAATAGCAAGGTGTTCGGATCACACAAAGAGAGAGATTAATTGGAAAGAAAATGGAATCCAACTTGGTTGTATAATTCTTAATCCATGATTTTAAAATTTGAATTTTATAATTTTGGTTTACCACTATTTAGTCCTCTTCTAGGCCATAAAAGAAAATTTTCTTTATTATTAATAATGATAAGATTGCACGTGAATACGGTAAATTCCATGCAATCTTATCATTATAAATAATAAAGAAAATTTTCCTTATTTTTATAATGATAAGATTGCACTTGAACACAGTAAATTTCATGCATTATAAATAAAGAAAATTTTCTTTATTGTTTCAGGAATGAGATTGGCAAAAAAACAAAAAGACTGAAATCATACGCGAGCAAAACATTTGTACCATAATTTATACGCGAAAGATGTTTTAAGAAGTAAAACATCAGAACACGTAATATGATGAAAATATTACACTATAATAATTAATTACTTAATTATTTATAATTCAGTATGCATAAATAAGAAAAAGAATATTAAATTATAATTAAATCACTCGCATTAAAAGTTAACAAACAAGTTTAACACATCATCAGGTACATCAAAAAATACAAAATTAGACATTAAAACATTTACCACCTGTACATCACTGTGATTCAACATACACCCAACAGAAGTCTGAGAAGAATTATATTTAATAGCCTTTTGATAAAAGTTAGCTCAAAAAATAAATAAAAATAAGGACAAATAATTTCTTTTGCTTCATGCAATTGTGTAAAGTGTAATAGCTCTTTATAAATTATAATAATGTGTCATATACTGATTTCTGTTTTATTTCTTTTATTTTTATAAATTTTTGCAAAAGTAACAGCACAATGATTTTGCACCTTATAAAGCAAGAGGGGTCTAGATATTGTGCAGTTACAATGACAAATTCATTTAGCACTATTGCTATTTGAAACCCTTTGAAACATTTCCTTACTTGTTAAAGGAGTGGTTTTCTTCCGTTTTTTCAATTGTGTGGCTTTTGTTGGTAACAGATCTCCATTGACACACTTCACTCCTTGTTTCGCAGGCCTCCTATCTTTGACAGATTTTTCATCAACAAAGGATGTGTTGGCATCCTATGCAAGTTTATTTTCAGTAGAGGGCTAAAGTTTCTGCACAGTCTTGATTAGTATCTCTCTGTTCAATTACTGGCATAGTTGCCGGGACTACACTATCTCTAGAATGCCTAGGTAAATCATGTTTTATTTATTTTTTATTTATGTCTTATTCTCTGCTTTTTTGTTGCATTTGCACACAGCTTTTTAGCTGCCTCTTCTGACAGGAGTTTCTTTTTTTATGTAATTTATTTATTTGTTTTTGTTCCATTTTTTTATTTCTTCATCTTGGTACGCCTACAAGATGACCTTAAGTTTCCAACTATTTTTTTTTCCAACATGTTCATTCAAAAAAAAAAAACTTTTTTTTTTTTTTTTTTTGCAAAATATGCCACAGAGGTTTCGTTTTCTGCAAAATGTTGGTATTTAATACTTTGAATGGCACTGAATGTTGGAATGTTCATCCTTGTAGAGTTTGCCGATATAATGTTGATTCGTCAGTAGAAGATGAATCAGCTAGTTTCCTAGCCGGTGGAGTTAAGCCACACGGTCGAGCATATTTTCCCAGAATTTTCTTTCGAAAACGGAAGATAGGAAGGTTTCTTTTCTTTGTTTGAAAGCGGAAATTTGAAAGAAAAAGCAAATTTTTGCTGTAAAAAAAAAACAAAAAAGCGGAATTTCTTCAAAATAACAAAAAAGCGGAAATTCGCGAAAAAGCGGAAGAATCTCATCCCTGTTGTTTACAAAGATAATATTGCACTTGAATACAGTAAATTTCATGCAATCTCTACTGATGAGTTCAACAGCCTACAAAATTAAATCACAATTATACATTCTGAAACCCCATTTACACATAGAGACAAATTAATTATTTCAAATGAATGCATGTAGCACATGAATTTGGGAATACATTAGCCTTTGCAATACTTGCCATCCATCGCGCAAAATATTACTCAAGAATTGTTGAATTACGTCAAATTTCGTGCTACAGTTAAACGCTTATAGCTCCCCGAAGAAATAACAGAGAGCTGATTTTAGTTTCATTTAACAGAGAAAGGTGGACATTGAAGACTGCAAAAAGAGCTTTAGAATTTGTAATTACTGTTTAGTCACAGTCGAGTTGCAAATTTGGTGAAAATAACGAAGAATTTTACATAGAGAGAGTCACGCAGTCACACTAGACTAATACTCACTATAGACTATAGAGTTAATTGTCACATAGGGCTACTTTAGTCACAGAAAGTCACAGTTGAGTAAGGTAAGTAAGTCTACGCCCCTCAATCCCAGCGCCCGTTTCGCAGAGACAGCCTCCCATTGCTTTTTTTTTTGTCTTTCTGGCGCATGAAAAGTTTAAAATGAAATTCTTGAACAGTTTTAATATGACGCTCCATCCATCCGAAATGATAAATAGATGCTAAGGGCAATGTTAATTAAAGTGTTTAAAATGATTTTTAAGAAATAACGCATCGCAATGCACATTTGCTCTACCTAGCTACTCCCACGAAACTACCTCAATTGAAATGTATTCAGCATTTTCGTGCAAAGATCCTAGAAAGACTTTGGAAGGCAATTCGCTTCCTGCATACCACACCTAGTATCAATACTAGGTTGAAATCACGTGCCAAAACACGATATCACTCCTTATTTCGTATCTGGCTGACTTACGTTCTCGATCCTTTGCTCACGAGACATCCCCCAACCTCCTCACCTCCACACCCCATTTTCTCCTCACCACCGAACGAAACACAAACCACGAGCACGTTTCAAGTAAATCGTTTGGCTTGGGGGGTCGAGAATGTTTCATTCCGAAAGGTGCACACATACACACACAAAACGCAATTTAGAAAATAAAAAACAAGAAAAAAAAGACTATATGGGGTTGAGAAAATGAAAAGAAAATGGAAAAATAAAAAAAGAAAGAAAGAAAGAAAGAAAAGTACTCCTTGAAGAATCTGGTACTTGCAAAAGCTGATAGCGCGTTAGCAGACGACGATGTGATCCTCCATTCCCGCCTTCAGATCAGACCCTGGGGGATACTGGAACTTAGAATGTGGAGGGGGGTTGGAATGGCCCAGGAAATGGAATTGCTAGACTAATGGTACGTCTCAGACGCCCACGGACGCGGGGTGGGGAGGGAAAGGAAGAGGTATATCCCCATTAGGTGTTCTACATCCCAGTTAGATGGAATTAAAGCTCTCTCATTAAAAAGGCTCGAATTATCGGCGCTGGGAATTGCTAATTAGAAGATCTCTTAATGCCTGGGTTCTAAATTCCATATTAGGTGCATCTCAGACATACAGATTTTGTCAGAGCTGAGAGATTAGGAATTTAAATTATTGTTAACAGAAGTGTGTAATATTCGTGCGAGAAAGCAAGAAAATAAGCGGAAAGATAATGTGCTTGCGTTTCCTTAAACTTGGAATGTTATGCTCAAAATTCCAGCTTTAAAGGTGCGTAAACGCACCTGTGCAAGTGCTGTGCGAATTGTTTAGTTTCACGAAATTTTGGTAGTTAGGATGGGTGTTAGGGTGCCATCTTTGTCATGTGATCAGTGGCGAATCTAGGATTCCGGTTGGGGGGGGGGGGGGGGGGGGCAAAAAAATTTTTTATGGTCGTGTTGATTGTCAAACTTCAAAGCTAAAGTAAACCAAAACTCTTTAACTTTACAGACTTTACTCACCTCACAATAGCAATCTTAAAGAACAATACAATACTTTCGATAATTTAATAAAAATTGCAATGAAATAACTAGCCAAAAAATGTCTTCGACCGCGTCGATGCTACAAGTACAAGTGGAATGATTACAAAAGTAGCAAAATGTTCGAGCCTGTCAAGCCAGAAAGTAATGTTGAAACGTTTTCATTATTTTTTTAAAGAGAGAAATTAAGAAAAAACAGTTGTAATGATGTTAAATTAAATCAGGAATTCTGGCTTGACTCTGGGAGGGGGCTGTAGCCAGATAGTCCCCCCTCTCGGATTCGCCACTGCATGTGATCATTGATTAAAATTCCGAATACATCCTGTAACTTTCGTACCAACGTTTATATAAGCGTGTGGATTAATAAATCGAGTTAAATTGTACGGATTTCTCGAAGATCTGAAGCTCATTGTATTAATATTTTAGACAGTGGAAACAAAGTATATTAGAGATAGAAAAGGAGATATCTTCATATATCTATCTATAATGCAACTTATTATGCAGATTGATGGTATACATAAAGGCAATTCCATTCAGCCTAAAGAAGGGGAGGGGATTACTAATGCACGAAATATATATAATATATATAATATATATATATATATATATATATATATATATATAATGCACGAAATATAACAATCAATATTAACAATATAAATACTTGTGAGATATAAACAGGAAAGGATTAACAAAATTGCCCAAAATTAAATAAAGGTGAAAAAATAATGAATAAAAAATCAAATCAAATTGAGAAAAAGAAAGGAAAATATACAAATTTAACAAACCAACTAAAATAACAATAATTAGAACCATCAGTCAATTAAATAAAGAATGTTCTCCAAGATATTCAGAATAACGAAAATAATAATCTAGAAAACTAGCTTTCTGTTTTTCACTTTCTCGTATACGAAGTATACAAAGAGACAGTATGGTAATCGTCAAAAAATTCGAACTCGAGATTTTGACGAATCTCCACGTTTTTGAAGCCGGCGCCCCCTGAGTCCGTAAAACACAATTTTGGAATCATGTCTGTCTGTCTGTGAACACGATAACTCGAAAACTATTACAGCTACGGGGATGAAATTTGGTATGTTGTCTTTAAACATACTTTGTAGGTTACTGTCAAAGTTTGGACAAAATCCGTCAACGGGAAGTCTGTCTGTATGTCCGCGGCCATGTGAACACTATAACTCAAAAACTTGAATAGCTAGACGGATAAAATTCGGTACACAATTGTATCGTCATGAATGTAGGTCCGTATATAATTTTGGGACAAATGCGTCAAACGATGCGTTCAAATTGCATATTCAATTTCTTATAATCCGATTCTCATGCGCATGCGCACTGGTAGCAATCTGGCATTGTTGTAAATTTTATTTACAACAATAAATAATGTTTTCAAACATGAATTGTAACAATTTTTTTTTATTGTCGTAAATAAAATTTAAACCGATCTCATTATTTCAACAAATCTTTTAGTCACGCGCTTTTGCAATTGTTACGGTTGTGGTAGTATAAATTGTTTTCTTGGGAATTCAATTCAAAAGCAGAATTTTCGCTTTAGTATTCTTTGCATTACCTATTTTATCGCACCTGCTTCAAAGTAATATTTTTTGAAACGTGGCAACAGATATTTAATTTCAGGTTTGTTTCACTTTCTCGTATACGAAGTATACAAAGAGAAAGCATTGTAATCGTCAAAAAAATTCGAACTCCAGATTTTGATGAATCTGAAAGTTTAGGGGAGACCATTCCCGCTGGTTTTATTAGCATTTGTTAGAAATATAACGACCTAACTAATAATTTTAAACACTACCATTATTTCATGGTATTGTTTAGAAATACATTGTCAATTTACTTTAGCTCTTAAATGCGTGTTAGAACTGATCGGCAAACAATTTGAATTTAAGCAGGAAAACAATTTGTATGCAAGTATCACAAAATTCCAATATTAGCGAAGTAATATACGAATACTTGTGCGTGAAAATATAGAATTTTAAGCGACATTACTGGCATTGCATTTTGGTCAATAACTACTGACCAAATTCTTTCGAAACTTTTGTGCACATTGACCTACACAGAAAAACTATGAGACTTGTTTCGAAACAATAACGAAGTCGTTCTTCAGTCTTGTAAAACCAGGTAAATAAAATTTACATTCATTGCCATGTAAGTGGTTTCAATAGAGCCATTAGTGCAGTTTGTCATAAACTTAAAGAATGGAAACGTTTGACGGGTAAATATCGCCTCAAATACCGAAAGATAAACTTTATTAGCATTAATGGCCACAGGAGAAATTGCCAAACAATACATCGGATTTACCTTGAACTTGCAGTATCACCCTGATCAGAATATTAATTGAGGTTCTGTACCGTACCAGGAAAATGTGCCAGAAGATAAAGTACGTCAGAGCTCTCGCCCATTTTCCTGCTCAGACGATGATTGACTACAGGGAAGAGTTTGAAGGAACAATTAAACTTCGGTCAGCAACATTAAAGGTACAAGAGCATTACCGTTGGCACGGGCGTGCTTTTCTGAGCATGGCTCAATGGGAAGACGTAAATGATTTGCTAGAGCAGCGAATACACAGCACAACTCTTGTTAAATCCCGAATTTTACATTTATTGCTATGAAAGTGGTTTCAATACAGCCATTAGTGAAGTTTGTCATAAACTTAAAGAATGGAAAGATTTGACGGGTAAATATTGCCTCAAATACCGAAAGATAAACTTTATTAGCATTAATGGCCACAAAAGAAATTGCCAAACAAAACATCGGATTTACCTTGAACTTGCAGTATCACCCTGATCAGAATACAGTAGAGTCTCCCTACAGCGAATTTCCCCCTATAACGAAATTTTTAATCGGAATGTTAAATAATATTCAAAATATTCTCCATATAACGAAGTGGTTGTCTCCCTATAACGAATTTTTTCAGACCTTTATCTTTTCGATTTTTGTCATTTTTGAAGAAAGTTGCTAATTTCTGCGCACATAAATCGCTCACATGTGCCTGTTTCTGGAACCACTCGCATTTTTCATTCCAGCGATAACACATAACAATAGAATGCTATGTGAAGGACAATGCAGTTGTGGGGACCTGGGTTTCTACAGAGGGAGCAACATTTCTACGGGTCAAGATTCCAAGAATCGGGATGGAGTGGGGGTGGAAACAGCAAATGGATGTGACAACACGCATTTTATGTTTATCCGTACTAGTACATATTATTCTCTAAATTGGTGAATTGTCTTCACTTTTGAGCATTTATACAATAAAAATGAGTATAATTTTAACAAATTTATAATAAATATTACTTCATTTTTAATTTAAAATCATAATTAAATATTTTTGAACTTACAGCACATTCTAAAAGGTTTGTAACATTTACTTAAATAACTGCAAAAATCTCTAATCTCCGTATAACGAAATTTTATCTATAGCGAATTTTTCAACCGGAACCAATTGATTTCGTTATAGGGAGATTCCTCTGTATTAATTGAGGTTCGGTACCGTACCATGAAAATGTGCCAGAAGATAAAGTACGTCAGAGCTCTCGTCCATTTTCCTGCTCAAACGATGATTGACTACAGGGACGAGTTTGAAGGAACAATTAAACTTCGGTCAGTAACATTAAAGGGACGAGAGCATTACCGTTGGCAGAAGCGTGCTTTTCTGAGCATGGCTCGATGCGAAGACTTAAACGATTTGCTAGAACAGCGAATACGCAGCAGAACTCTTGTTAAATCCCGAATTTTAACGTAGTAAGCGAGAGGGGATTGAACCATATACGGTTGGTGGGAGCCTGGCAGAGGCAAACGAGACGGAAAATTTACGATAAGTGCTCCACCCTGTTTAAGGGGGTGGTGGGAGGGAACAGAAGTAACGTTTTCGTCTCGATACTTGATACACCCCCAAGATGCTCAAAGACACAAAAGGGCGATTGGGGACTAAGACTTCTTGATTAATATAGTTTGTTTTTATGACCTCCTCTTGGAGAAAAAAGTTAAAGAAAGTTTATTTTTTAGAAGTGCGTCTGCTGATTTATGTGGGACGTAGGGGTGAGTTTAAAAACGTCGTCAAGTCCATTGTGGAGCTGGCAAACGAGGGTCGGCTAGTGTTTTTCTCGAGTGATTAACGATGGAGGGGGTTAAAGTTTCTGCTTTTAGTTCACATTTGGATGCGAGAGGGTTTTCCTGAGGAGATAACTTGGGGAAAATAATGTGCCAAGTGTGATTCGCTCAGTGGATGGGTACTCGGGAGGAAAAAATTTATCCTAAAAAGAGTCCATTTTGAAGTTTCGCTTTGACGAACTATCGATCCGAAGGAGCGTCTTGAACATTTATTTTCTCGTGTACGAAGTATACAAAGAGAAAGTATTGTCATCGTCAAAAAATAAAAATTTGAAATTTTGACGAATCTCCACGTTTTAGACCTCCCTGATTCCGAAAAACACAATTTGGGAATTATGTCTGTCTCTATGTCTGTGAACACGATAACTCGAAAACTATTGCAGCTACGAGGATGAAATTTGGTACGTGTTCTTTAAACATAATTTGTAGGTTTCTGTCAAATTTTGGACAAAATCCGTCAATGGGAAGTCTGTCTGTCTGTATGTCCGCGGTCATGCGAACGCTATAACTCAAAAACTTGAAAAGCCAGATAGATAAAATTTTATACACAGTTTTATAGTCATGAATGTAGGTTCGTATAAAATTTTGGGCCAAATCCGTCAAAGGGTTTACTGTCTGTCGGTCCGTATAATTTACTTTTGAAGAGAATCCGCTGTCTGCACGCGCATGCGTACGGAAGTTATCTTCTGTACAAGCGAAAGGAGCGAATTACGTCAGTTTGTCCTTGAGACGGCAAGAGTGAAACCTAGCAGTGTGCGACAGATGCGTTTTAATCGGTACGCATCTCTTTGAATTCTTTACCTAGATATTTTTCAATCACTATAATGAAAAACCTTCTGATAGTCATCGGATTCTGGATAACAGTAGGTTCGAATTTTTTTAGCCATGCGGGGGAAGGAGAAACGGCACCTTTTGGGGGAAGTATACGAGAAGGTTTAGGGGAGAACACTCTTGCTGGTTTCACTTCTGATGCCTTTTCAACCGAAAAATAAATAAATAAATAATCCACAAACCAATTTGTATGAGAAAAATTTGTTCCCGACCCCAACCTAAATGTAAGTTGGGAAATAAAATTGCTCATTGAAGCATTTTTTGATGATGCACAGACAAAAATGTATTAAAAATATTTATTTTGAAATTTTATTGAAATATTGTCAAACAAGATAGTCTTCTTTTGGATGTCTTTGTTTATCAGAATATAGAACAATACAGAAGACTGGAAATAACATGTACTGTCAATATTTCCATGACACTGAAATTCATATAAACCAGCGGTTACCAACCTATGGGCCGCGGCCCACTTGTGGGCCCCAGATAGCGTATTAGTGGGCCGAGGAACGCTAGTTAATAGTCGAAGTCAGGGGAGCTTCAATAGTTGTCTCTCATTTTTTGGTTTATAAACAATGTATTTAATCCTATCGAAAAGTCTTTTTTGCTTTGCGGTTAGTCCTTTTTTTGGGGGGATAACGGTTTATTTTCTCGTTTATACGTCAGATGTTAGCAGAAAAAAGCACTAGGAATATCAGTGGGAAGCCTCTCCTCCTGATGAGCGGTTTACCATGATATTTTTTTCATTATTTTATATTTTCCAAATTTCTCGTTTCATCTTTTTCCTTGTTTACATTATAATATATAATATGCGTGTGTGCATGTTTGCATTTTTTTACTTGCATAATATACTTAGTGGGCCTCAAAATATTTTCTACTCAACAGGTGGTCCGCACAACCGAAAAGATTGGGAGCCGCTGATATATACGACCCCACTTGGGACCTGATCTAGAGTCAAGTATAAAAAATGTTCCTGATGAAATTCATAAAACCGATATTTTTAAATATATTTTAATAACTTAAACCTATAATTTCAAAGAATATGTATGTGATACTCATGGATATAATATGAACACGAATCTAAACATTAAAAGTTGTGTGTTAGTCTTTAATTAAAATCTTAAGCTTTATGGTTAAAAATTCCTTTACTTTCTAAAAATCACTTCAGTTTGACTTATTTTATTGTATAGAACAGTACATGAATTATAAGATATGTGCATTTAATGATGGCTTACTTGCATATTTCTATGAGATTTATTCAGAATATAAAAATTTAGAAGTTGTTTTCAAGCCAGAAAGTTATATTTCAGTAGTTGGAAACTTATTGTGAATATCAAAATATTTTTTCATCAATCAGATGTTGTTGAATAAATTCTTTTTGAAAGAATATAATCAGTTATATTCTTTAAAAGCTTAATATGCTGCGATGTGATTCTGGTTCTCGTGAAACAAATACTTGAAAATTAAAAACAATTCGAAAACGCATATTACATCGCGAAATAATAAATAAGATCTGCTGTTAAAGTTAGACAAATAAATTCTAAATTATGATGCATGGAAATTGCCATTAAATCAAACAGAATTTTTATCAGATCACTTTCTAGAAGTTTCTCAAGTCATAAGAATGAAAGAAAGGACAAGGAAATTATGCTAATTATATGACCCTTTGGAAATATTTAAATCTGGAAGACTGTGGGCGTCTCATCGGGAAAAAGTCTATTTTAAATGCAGAAATCTAGAGAGAAAGCGATGAAAATCAGTCATTCATCAATCGTTGTCAGATTGCTTCAACTTCCTTTCATTTTATTCATTTAACCCTCCAGCCGTTAGGCTTTCAGATTGCTACGTTGAACGAAATTGCCACGCTAAAAGAGAAGGTTATTCTTCAAGTTGTGAGGTTTTGGACAAAAGGATTTCAACCCCCTTTTGTGGTCATTTTCGCGCCGTAGGGGGTCTATTAGACATGTTATCGTTCAGCAGTGACAGATGACTTCTAACCTCGATTATTTGTGACAGAATCCTTTGTTAGAAGACCCTTCTTTGAGTATTCTCAAAAAAGTTGGTCAAACTGATCCTCCTCTGCCCACAGACACTCCCTCTCATTATGTCGCCGCGTGACACCTGGGGGGAAGAGAAAAACTTCTAGAAGGAAAATCTCGGGTCTGACACTTGTATGGAACTTTTCTTTCCCGAGATAGTGGCGGGTCTGCCTTTATGAGAGGAAAAAAGTTCACTCAGATAACTCGGGCCTGACGCTAGGAGGGTTAATATGTGTTCAGAATTAAGAAGTGAAGAACGTTTACTTGTTACGTTAGATTAACCTGAAGATTATTAGGAAACTGTTACGAAGGATCGCCAATAAAATATCACAAAAAAAGGGATATTAATTTATGCAATTCAGTTCCATTGATGAAAATAAAAATTAGGCAGCCGTGGCTTGGTGCCAGAGTCTTGTTCTGAGGACTAGATTCAATCGAAGATTTGTCGTGTGCGTAGGTCTGGTGCACATTATACACGTCGAGGTAAAACTTGCTTTCATTGGTTTGACGCAAAAATTTGAAGAACAGGATGCCATCTCAGGTGTCGTTGTCTGCCTAAGGTGTACCATGTCCATCCAACTGGTGCGGTGACTATAATGGTTGCGGGAACGTGGACATGGAGCGACGTGCTGTCTGCCTAAGGTTGAAAAGAATAAGGTCCGCCTCAAAAGAGGGCCGTTGATGTAACGCATGTCCATCCAA
>BGPR01034028.1:0-11215 GCA_013235015.1 Araneus ventricosus
TCATTTACTTCGTTCCAGTTACGTATTTACTTCTCAACGGTATGCTTTGGGATCATGAGTACAAGACCAAGAAAATCTACTGTGCTTGTGGATTTGGTTCCTTTAAATCAACTATCAAGGTTGTATATCCTCATAGGTGGGATGTGGAAGTTGAAAATTGGGTTACCCCACTCAGATCTTCATCATCTAACCATGGTTCAAAATTAGGAAGTTTATTCTAAAGTAATCCCTTCCTTTCGATTAAAAAAATGGAGTAAATTGTCATATTACACAAAACTTCAATAATGCTTTTCAATCTAAACTATGAGAGGGGTTTTGTTTTTATAACAAAGTTTCACTATGGATTTTGAGAGCTTTGTATATCAAGGTTTTTTTCTTAATATATTTTTAAAACAATAGAAATTTATATTTTAGCCATCATTAACCCGTTCAGGACCAGCGAAAGGAGAAAGCGCTTCCCAAACCAGCGAGCTCCGGAAGGATGTGATGCATACCCGGTTGAGCGTTAATCGCCTAATTTTATTAAAAAATTCCTTATAAAATTATTACTGCAAGTAAATAAGCTAAATTTACAATTTATTATCATTATATCGAATATAATGTAATAAAATTTTCATGATATTTAAAAAAACAACAATATAGTTTACCCCAAAAATACAAAAAGACTATCTAGCGAACTCCAAACTGCAAACGATGTAATTTCTACTCCAACCCCTAACCAATAAACATTCCATCCTTTCAGCCGATTGCCATCAAATATTAAAAAAAATCCACATAAAATCAATCATAGCTCTTTGTTGCTTAATCATAGCAGCTTTAATTGCATAATCCTTAAATGCATAGTCTAATACCATGCCAGTTGTTTATAATCAAATAGCCCTCATCAATACTATCTGGAACCGAAAGAAGTGCATACTGAGGTCAACACTCCGTGAAATATTATTTCGAGAATTGTAGCAGTTTACCTTAAACTCTAAGCAGTTTAAACCAAATAAAAGCGTTCCAAGTTGAAATGTATATGTGGTAGCCAGACCCGAAGCTGACGGAAAGAGATAGCATATATGTGAGACCGAAATGACGGAAAGAGAGATGTATATATATGATGTATTAACCGGTCTAAGCGGGTTAAAGAAATGCTTAAACATAAACCAGTTAAATTCGAAATACATACTTGAATTCATTCTCCGCGAAAGGATTACTTTTACAGTCCACAAGAGATAAAAAATTAGAAATTACAACAAATGTCTAATATTTTTGTTCATATGTTGGCATTTAAGTTTAAAAAATGCTATTCAATATGTTTCTATTTTACTATTTAACTCTCATTTTTCAATGAATATAAGACAAAGTCCCATGGAACGTCCACATGAAATTCATATTTGCAAACACACTCAAACAAGTTTTTTAAAATTCATTTTCTTTTCAGTATTAACTAGTTTAAGTCTCTAGTTAGGTCTAGCATAACATTTTTTCATTATTTTTACTTGGTATTAGGAATTTTTACACTTTGATACAGTCGTGTCTTCTTCTATGGACAATAAAAATATCATAAATCATGAAACAGAGAACAAAGAAATAGCAGATTGGTAATAATGGCTGTGAGGCCAGGAGAGAAGAGCAGAGAACAAGCGAACAAAGAAATAGCCGATTGTCAGCCATGCTACACAACATGCAAAGGCAGCAGTCTAAATGTTATTGAAGGGACAAAATCACCATAAGATACAAACTTTTATACAGAACTGTTTTGGACTTGAAGAACAGAACTGTGGAGAAATGGACAATCTCTGTCTGAAATGCTGGGATGGTTTGTATTTCCGGGATGAAAAGAATACCAGAGGAATTTGCACTCATTGTCCTGTGGAAATATGGTGAGCAGGCTTCAGTGTATCAGTGAAATAGAAAGGTTGATGGATGGCTCCGATGGAATTAACAGTGCATTTTAAATAACCTTAAGGTCATACCAGTGTTTCAATAGATTTTTTTCAGACTGTACCGTCACTGCAGGGAGAGGAAGCGTATTGCTTCAGAATTCATGGCCAAATTTATCACAGACCTCTCATCACACCCAGCTGAAGCAGAAGAAACAATAATACAATACCTTCAACAATATTATAACACACACATTGGGCATGTGTCCGCGTGACCTCAGCAGCTATTATTGATTTAGCCGTTACCAACTCAGTTGATAAAACTAGTGAATTTTTACTTTATCTAGTCAAATGTATGTACTACACAATGGACAAGAAAATAACTTTAAAATATGTAAACTCATGTCAAATCACCATGAAGAGTTTATAAGAGAGGCAGACAATTTATTAACTGGAAAAATTTTAGTTCTATTGCAAATTTATTGAACATATTCAAATTTATTAGTTCTATAAGAACTTGGTAAAGTTCTCAAAGCGTCCACTCCGTGGACATCATATATAAGTTAGAAAAATCTAATTTATAATTTAAATACAAAATTTTTGATAGGTTTAATTATCAATTTTAAAAATAAGTGTACCATTTTATGCGTAAAACAAAGCACTTAAATTCAAAACTTATGGTTTTTTATTCCCCTCCATGGACATAGCATCTCCACAGAGAGGATGGCATTGTCAGTGAAAGACAAAATCAGAAGAAACATGATACAGTTAAATAAATTAAAATAATTAAAAGTTCTTTGGACATTTGATAATTTTAAATTTTATAAATTTAAGATTTCACACGTATTTTTTTTAAATTGAAATTTAAATTATACTTCGAGGAAGAATTAAGATTAAACAATTCAAATAGAATGCTATGTCAAATCTTCAATATAATGAAAAACATTTTAATAGCTAAATTTTATTTTTTTAAGAAAAATGGAAATAACAAAAAAAAAAAAAAAAAGACAAAACAGTCAGATGCTGGGAAATTCAGAGAAAAGTTGGAAAAAATTAATATAAGACTTACTAGATTGTTTATTAATAAATAGTATGATATTCCTTAATCAGTATATAATTGATTACTTTCACACCAAAATGTTACGACTTTCATTTATTTATGAAATTATTAAATGACATATTTAACTAGTACACAGTTTTTAATAGCTGCCATTATTTAAAGTTCTATTTATTTTAAAATGTTAAGTTTTCTTACTGGTTTTAATAATAATTTTATTGTTTTAATTATGAAATAAACCTAGCAATCAAATCTGCCCAATAATTCGTCAATTATGCTTTCCAAATTCACGTCTTTAAGTTCAAGTGACTATCATGTCTCCTTGTGAACCAGATCAAAACTTTAAAACTAAGAAAAAAAAGTGAAAAATAAAACAGAAAACTTGATCACTAATATACCGGGTTTTTATTAAGCAAATGGACACATCCTTTCAAAAATTAAGATTTTTTACATGCTTTTGTAAAATTAATTTTTTTTGCTTGTACCTTTATCTAAAGGGAATGACACACTTGTACTTTTAGTTGCAAATCAAGATTTATCAGTTAGAAATAATGAGCTGCTTTCAATTTTTTCAAAGTAGCTGTTAGCTAATCTATAGCATTCAAGAGACTCATGTTCATATGCTCTTGACGAATCATATATTTCATTTTATAAAAAAAACAGTATAGTATAGGCAGACGGTGTGGCAGCATTGCCGTGGAATCAAGGACTTCAACAAAATAGAGAAAAAAAGAAATGTGCACAATGACCGCGAAAGTTTTGAAAACAAAGATTACATTATTGATTTTCCCCCTTATTTTTTTCTTACATTATAATGACATTTCAACTGTAGAAAACAATTACAAGTGTTAATCCTGAAACAATATTAAAAAATTGCGACAGAAACTATAAAACACTGGGACACTTACAAAATATGTCGAAGGCATTCAGTTGGAAGTTTATGATGATGTATTATCCTGTGTAATGCTCTGCCTGTGTTAATAATTGCAACCAATGCATGTTAAGAGGAAGGTTTCTTACCAGCGAGATAGGAATTTTAAAAATGATTTCAAATGGAACAATACAACAAACATAATTTCTGTGGCATTTTAAATATATCAAAATGATGGCGGAGAAGAAGAAGGGAAAAAAAAAAAAAAGATGAAATCTTCCATTCAAGTTTTAAAACTTTTTGAAACCACATGTAAGTAGCTCCTTGAGAGACATATTTAATTTTTTTTTTCAAACTAAGATATCAGGCCTGAAACAAAGGGATTATGGCGATCAAGTGGTTTGTGAAATGCATGTTATGATGGAATGGGGCTTAAAATAATGAAAAAAAAAAAAAAAAATCAACCTAATGACGCTTTGAAAGTTTTGAAAACAAAGATTACAAATTATTGATTTTCCTGTTATTTTTTCTTCATGATAATGACATTTGATAATTTCAGAGTAAAAAATAAACCGATATTTTTGATTTTTTTTTAGGTTTAAAAGATTGATTCCTTTAAACTAATTGAAATATTAAAGAATGAAAACTAGATACATTAAATGATTTCAAATGAGACAATGCGCCTCGAAGAAGAAGATACAGACAAATATAATTTCTATGGTACTTAGAAATATATCAAGATATGAATCAGAGAAGAAGAAAAAAAAAAAAAAGAAATCTTCCACTTCAGATTTAAACGACCACATTACTGTAAATAGCTCCACTGAGTGTATTTCATTTTTTCCCTAGTCACTACAACTTTAAAAAATATGTGATATGTTATTTTGTATCAAACAGTATGAGAGCAGACAAATTAAAAGAATGATCTGTTGATGTGAAACCGGGGTTTACGACATCAGCATGGTTTTGTAGTACATACATGTTGGGAGGAAAATCACGTCATCGACCTTGATTGAGAAGAATAAATTGAGTAATTTTGAAGCGAAAATTTTTAACACTTCAGGAAAAATTATTAAAAAATTTAACCATGTTCAGTTTTTTTGTTTTAAATCCGCGGAGAAACATTATGTTCATTACTAATAAATTTCAATTAAATATAAAATTAGAGCGGCCGATGCAAGAAATGGAAATTCGGCTCTCAAAGTTTTTTTAAAACTTAACCAACTATTTCTAAAATTTCTCATAATGCAGTAAAATTACGTTACAAAATCAAAAGGAATAACTTCATGAGCGAATCGTGTGCTCTTTCCGATGGTGTATACTTTTTTAGGTACAATTATTCAAAACCATTCTGTAGAAGTGCGTGAGGAAAATCAGCAAAACAACTACAAAACATTAAATAGAAAATTTTTAAATTAAATTTTAAAATTCCGGCTTCAAAGATTACCTTGGTCACCATTAAGACCTATTGTTACTTAAAATTTCAGACTGCAAAGTACCATAGATTTGCTCTGGGACATGTACACAAATACAAACATTGGATTAAATTATAAATTCAACGGATCATCAAGCTTGTGAATCAGAACCTCTGTGTAGGAGTATTGAGGATGTGTTAGATAATTTGAGTTTTTTTTTACAATGGCCTTAATCCTGGTTGTCTAAACCGAAAATTTGCATTGAAGTTAGCCGATCGCCACTGCAATTTGGATGTGAAAGTGTTTAAAAGTTTAGTTGTACTTTCTAGATTGTAAAAAAAATATGCATATGTAAAAATTGTTCCAATAGGTAGTTCAATACGTAATCTAATACTATTTATGTTTTATTATAAGATGAAAGAGAAAAGCCAAAAAAAAAAAAAAAAGTAATAATTTGTAGGAATATTTTTGAATAGTCCTAAAATGTTAAAGTTTCAGATTTTGTGCAATTTTTTCTCCTAATTTCAATAATTCTTTTAAAAAATGTGTTTGAATATAAATTACAACAGTGCTTTTATTTATTGTAATGAAATTCGACCAAATTCCATTGTTTCGTCAGATCTTTTAATCGCATCTCTTTTATACTGCTAAACTATTGTTTTAAAAAAGAAAATGCTTTCTTTCAATATTTTTGAAGCAGATTCTTCACTGTCTTTTGCTTTGTTGTATACATACTTCAGTAATGTACCTTTTAACATTGTTTTTTTTTTAACTGTCACAATTTCTCGAGTTATTTGTCATAAATTGTTATTTATTTATTTTCATCTTTTAGTATTTTTAATTTTTCAGTACATCCAGGGGGAGGGTAAACTTCTGTGGCTTCATTCAAAATAAAATTTATAAATGCTGATATTTGTTAGTTATTTTAGTTGGTTTTTTATAATTTTGATTTTATGGATTGATTGAAATAGGTGGTTAATTTTTATGCTTACTATCTACAATAGGTAAATTGATCGAAAATAATCGTGAAAATTTTGTTGGTCCAATTTGGGTCAGTGCAATGAATTTGAAAAAAAAAAAAAAATCATCTGGGAAATTAGTCTAGATCAGAACAAAATCATAGTTCTGATTACAAGAAAAATATTAAATCTGGGTTGATTAAATTATTAGTTGTTTTCAATTTTATATCTGAGATGGTTTGGAAAGGCAGCTATAGTAAAATAAAATGATCTGATGTTTTATCCTAGTAGATTCATTTTTGAAAAGGTATTTTTAGATTTGTGTACTCTACATTTATTTTAAAAATTCTTGTAAAACTATAAACATTTTTGTTCCCAGTTATTTTGTCAGATAAATCTAAAAGTCATATTTGAAAAAAGAAAAGAAACTTACTTTGCTTATATTAACTGAAGATAATGCTTTGTGTTTTATAATAATGAATTTGTGCAATATTATTCTGATAAATTGTGTTTATAAGCAGTTGACTGTAAAATCTTTTTTGTTCACAGGACTTATTTATTGAAGTGCAGGCATTTTGTATTGAATTTAGTCACATTAGGGAAGCTGCTGCTTTGTTCCGACTACTTAAACAGATCGATAACTGTGAACAAATCCCTCCACAAGCCGCACAGGAATCGCAAGCAGCTGTGAAAAGATAATGAAATTATGCATTTATTAGCTTTGACACTTTGTAAAATGATTGTTTATTATAATTTAATTGAAGTTTTAGGCATATATGCATATCTTTTTTTTTAAATAAAATTATCCTTTGATATAAAACTGCATGATCTTCTTTATCTTTCAGAATCTTGTCCATGAATTTATTTTTAACTTAACGGATGTAATGACGAGACTTTGATTTCTGAAACTTTTTCCACTAAATCGCTTCTTAGATTAATTATTAATTTTTTTCCTCACCATCAGTATGCCTTTACATAGGAAAATAAAGCCTACACATTAAGCAATGAATGCAAAATGGGTAAAAATTGATTTCATGCAGTTTCATAAATTTTAGGAAAATAACAGTACAGCACTGGTTAACTGAACTGGGGGGGGCGCGCCGTTTTGGATAGCGATTTTTTTTTTTGGTGAAACCATGAACATCTATTACTATTTTGTATCTAATTATGTATTTCTGAAATGTTTGAGTGTAAAATGAATTCTTACTCTCTTCGTGGGCTACATTTATGTTCTTCATTAAAGTTGATCCTCTTTCCGGCGCAATATTCACAATATTCAAAATAAATAAACAAATAAAGATAAAATTTAGCTTAGCAAAGGCACAATTTTATTCCCTCCTCGGTAGGAAGTCCTAACTCTTGATGGAAAATAAACTCGTCCACTATAAATCACTTTTGCATTTTACCATTGATTAGCTGTGCTTTCCCAATGTATGTGTGCGGGTGCAACCCATCAGAAAAACTGGGAGAACTGCAAGAAGGATATCACAAATGTCCTCAGAAACTAAATTTATTCGTAAAGATCTGAAACGCAAAACCATTTGGAATTTTTTTAAAATATAGCCATAAAATATTTGAACAAAATGGATAATAGATATTAATGAAGCTGCAAGAGAGATTCCAGTGCATGACCCCTAGTACAGGAACAGACGCAGAACAAAGCGCTATTTATAAGCACCCTCACCTCTAGACTTTCTGAATCGCCATATAGCCTGATTTGGCCAATATAATCAAAAGAACGTATCAACAAAACAGTATAATTTTATTAATATAAATTATTTCATTATCACTATAATTACTTTGACCTGAATTTTATTTCTTACCATCATTAAATTCAATTAATCATAAATAATACATTCTGGTACAGAAATAATATACATACATATAATATTTAAAAAATGCGAATAATAATCAATCCTTAGGCGCTTAACATATACCACTAAAATTTCATTCATAGATGTGAAAAATAAAAAAAAAATCACAGTCTAAAAGCTCCCTCCATTGGTCGTTTCTTATTACTGAAATAATTATTATAATTCAGGTATTTAAAATATTATGAAAAAAACACATCAAGGTGTTAATATGCAAACAATAAAAATATCAAATTCAATAGTCTTTAATTTTTTACATTTAAAATTTGAGAGTTATTTCATTTAAAATCAAAAGTGAAATGTTTTTACAGAGTAGGTATTTGGCTAAATCATTATTCATTATATCACAAATCTCAATGTCAGTCTGAATTTCTGTTTATTACTATTATGTATACGACATTCAAATGGAAAAAGGTTCTTTTATTCCTCATCCAAGTACTTGGAAAATCACAAGCATCCGCTGGTAATATATATGCATAAATTTGCAGATTTTTTTAGATCTAATAAAACAAATGTTAAATAAGCAAATAATTAATGCAGCAAAAGTAATGTAAAATAATGAAAAGCTGTGCAACTTGGCTGATTTGAAGCTAATTTAGAAAACCTTTGTGCAAAAGGAAATACAGCATGAGAAAACAGCAATTTTAACTAAAAAAGGCAAGAAAAGATCTATTTTTAAAATTTAACACCTTTAATAAATGAATAAATAAACAGTGTGAAATTTTAATTAAAGTAATAATATTTATTGATATTTTTTTAATTTTAATAAACTTACTTAAAAGCTTAAATTTAAAATAATTCAAAAAGTGAGAAATATTTAATTGCTGTTTTGGTTGGATTCTCGAGTCAATAAAGAACCTCAAAAAGTTATTCACGATCGATGAACATACAAAGTAAGGACAAAAGGAATTTAGAAGTATAAAAGAATTTACACTTTTCATTCTTGACATTTAAGTAACCAAAATAAATTCAAATTACAGATTAAATTTAGGCATTATGCATATAGAAAGCTTAAGGAAATGGAGAAAAACTTGAATTGCTTACGAATTCGGATAAAAAATGTTTGAATTAACCAAGTTCCACAGTAATAATAATGATTTAACTCGCTTATAGTAAAGCAGGTTTGGTGTATGCAAGTCGCACTGTAGTTGATCAGCTACACTCCTGCTTTCTGGATTGAGATTTCTTTATGTTGTCTTTAACTTTACGAGTGTTCAGGATAGTGTCCATTTAAGTTTCCTGTCCGATAAGAAGTTAGGGGTTTTTGTGATGTAAAAACAACTGCATTCCCCTGATCGTAAATCTGTCAGTCTACCCTACCCCTTTTTTTCACAAATAGTGCAACCCGAAGACACCATGAAATTACAGGATTCTTAAGCTGTCCTGCTCGTAAAAGCTTCCAGGGTTGGAAAACAAATTATTTTGTGTAGTAGTTCCCTTGCGTGGTATATTTCAATGTCAATAATTATCAAGATTTTAGAAGAGAAATGCTGACATTTTACAAAAGAGAAAGATCCCCCCCCCCCCCAAAAAAAAAAAAAAAATAAGAGCTAGATATATTTTTCTAGCATTAAACACACAGACGCGCAAAAAAATAAATAATAAAGATGTTACAGAAAGATTAAAAATATGTTTTTTTTATAAATCAAACGTGAACATATACATTTTACAATGTTGTTTTTAGAAGTGGATATTTTTAGTTTTGCTAAATAATTAAGAACTTTACTTAATTTTTCCCCTTTGTAAAATTAAGTAATGATACAGAATGAATGATAATGTACCCTCGAATAGTTGGGTACTCAGATGAGAAAATTGTAGCAAAACGCTTTTTAGAAAAAAGCATATATGTTCACTTTTGTCAGAAAGCTCCTCATGTGTAGTAGTTCTTCAAAAATATTTAACCTTTAATTTTTAAAGATGCTTTTTAATGACCATCTTTTCTTTTGAAATCTAGGGAATGAACATTTTTAATAGAGAAAAAGGAATATAAAAAGTTCCCAAACTTTATTTTCAAGTAATCGTTTGTTGCTGAGGTCAGCAGCATAAGATTGTGACATTTCTTAAAATCCTTGAAACAGTTTAGCATTTGAATAATGTAATTATTATTAGCAGCTAACAACTTTACATATTTTAAGACGCTAAATTTTACTCTCTCAGAATTGAAAATGTTTCAATGCAATCACTGAATGTTACTGCTAGTCAAGTTTCTTTCTGTATGAAAAAATCGATAATAGAAAAAAAAATTATAGTAAAGTTGGAGAGAAAAGTTCCTTCATTCATATAAGCTTAGCAAGAAAAGGTTAAAATATTGTTACAATAGTCTTTCTCTGGGTGTTTGGTGTAAAGAGTCCAACACGCAGGATAATGGAGAATGAAGCTTTATTTACAAATATGCGGGAAAAGCACGTAGCACAGGTACAGGGAACAATAGTTCTTGCACAGATTAGCAACGCAAACAGACAACAATTCACAGATAATAAAAGTTCAGCACTTTGATATTTAGCAACACAAACAGTCAGCAAATAACTAATAACGACAATAAAAGCACTTTCAATAGCGCTCAGCTTAGCACCTTCCTAGCTCGCACTGCAGACGAAACTCAAGTCATTCCTATGGAAAAACATATTTTCTGATCCAAACGCGGTCCTTATATACTCTCTCCGACAGGCTGTGATGTCACATGGAGTTTTCTCGTATATTCAAGTGTATTCCCTTTCCTAATAGAGATATCGAGAAAAAGGTTGCATTTTCTGGAATCGTCTATTTGTCGTCAAAATGGTCGCCAAGGTCAAAGGTCCCAGAACTGCCGAAGTCCATCACTCCATGCTTAACCTTGTAAAACTCTCTTACCAACTATAAGACTAACATTGCTGGGAAGCGACTTTCCATATTCGTAACAATATGCAGCTTTTAAATGCTATTCAGTTGGCTGTAATAAATGTTAGTAACCGCATAATTAAACATATGCTCACTTGAAAGAAACTGTTTCACACTGAGTTAATATTTGTCTCTTGTTGTAAAATAAATCGCATAATTGTGGCTTGTATAGCAAATTAACAAAATTTTTATATAAAATACATTTTTTATAAATATATGATGAAAGCTAACATACTAAATGAATGTTATTAAAAAATTGTTAGCATCTCTCAAAGTTTCTTAAATCTATATTATAAA
>BGPR01034029.1:0-16685 GCA_013235015.1 Araneus ventricosus
TAGATAAAGTTATTATCACTTTATTGATTCTAGAATTATAAAGCAGAGATTTAAGCAAAATCTTTTGTGAAAGAGGAGTAACAGATAAAATACATGACAAAATTTTATCAGATGTCATTGAGCCTTCTATCTTAAATGAGAATGTTATGCAGATGTATTTTTGTATCGAACTCATATTCAACTCAAATTGCAAATAAAGTACAAGATCCAATATAAATAAAATAGCTTTTGAAAGTCTGAATAATCTTAAAACAAAAGAGTTTTAAGGTTATTGACATTTTCTGTTAAAAGAAAAATCAAACAGATGAAATTAAATCATACTCTCCAATGCCTTCAAATACTGCTTCTCGAGTATCTTTACCACTGTCAGAATTTTTTCCATGCTAAATGTAAAGGAATAAAAACTTAGTTTAGTGTGAAGTTAAAAAAAAATATCAATAATCAGATGCTTTTAAAAAAGCAGATAGACTCAATGTTCTTTAATAACTCTCTCTGTATATATATATATAGATACATATCAGGTGAATTCTATTATATTTCATTACTTTTACCTCTTAATTAAACTAAAAATATTTAACTAAGCAATACAAATCTGACAATTATAAAAGATGCTTTAAAATTCTACAAACTTATCAGTGGCTCAAATATTCTTTAGGATTATTATTAAATATAAGTTCAAACGATAGATACATATCAGGTGAATTCTATTATATTTCATTACTTTTACCTCTTAATTAAACTAAAAATATTTAACTAAGCAATACAAATCTGACAATTATAAAAGATGCTTTAAAATTCTACAAACTTATCAGTGGCTCAAATATTCTTTAGGATTATTATTAAATATAAGTTCAAACGCATCATACATAAAAGTTTTAAATAGCAACCATTAAAAATGATGAAATCTGAAAATAAATTCTTTAATCAATAGGTTTACTGCTTGGAGTTTTATGGCATAAAAAAAAAACAGATTCAATGATGGCATATCAGATAAATTTCACCAAAAACTCATATTAATAAGCATTCATCATCAACTTTTTTACGATGATGGAGTTTATTTGATTATATGATGCTACAATTTACATTTCATAAAGACAGAAGAAAGTTTTCAAACTCAGTCATTTATTTAAAATTATTTCTTAATTATAGTAACTGTCATTTTACTAAATGGTAATTGAGGTTACAATAGCTGAAACAACAGAAAATTGCAGAATCAAACCAGTTGTTAATACTGGGTTCATACTGCCAACATTAAATAAATGTTTTGAGAGATGTTTACAAACATTTAGTGCATTAAAAAGTAATAAAAAATAATTCATGTGTTGAAATTTATAGAAGGTATAAAAAATTATTACAATTTAAAAAATGACAAATTATTTCAGAAGTAGAATTGATGATTTAATTCAAAATATTTTCGAAGAGAATACATTTGCCTTGCAATTAAACATACATGATGCTTACCAATGTAAGAAGTACTTCAGGTTTCACAGCACTCAAAACATCTTTCATCTAAAACAAGAAATGATTGAATAAATTAAACAATTTCAACTTTTTGCTTAAAAGGAGGAATGACAAATTAAAGAATATAAAATAAAATTTGCAAATTTCTTCTTGAAATAACTAAAAACAATTCATTTAAATGCTTATTAATAAGACATGGATTAATGGGTTTTTAACTTACATCAGGGATATAATGCACTTCATCAACTCCATATCTTTTTTTGAAATATTCTAAGCTATGCAACCTAAAAATGAAATAAAAACCGTATATTCATTTATATACAATAAAAAAGACAAAGAAAAGTAAATATTCCCTTTACTATATTAAATAGTACAATAACAAATTGATTTTACATGATAGATTAACATTTCATTTTGAAGTTACAAAAGGGTTAATTAATTTAATATCTTATAAAAGAATTTTAAATCTATAGAAATTCACCAACTTTTAGCGGTTCTTTACAGAATAAACATATACCTTCCTTGCAAAATTATTACACTAATTTTTTCAGTGTGACATAAATATAAAAAAAAAATACTTGCATCATTAATACAATATTTGGATTTTATTACAACAAATCAAAAAATTAAAATTAAGTTTATCATTAGTTTTCAACTATGCAAATCAAAATATATAGACTCACTCCAAGTGGACAATCATTTGGATTGAATAACTCTAGGTTTTTAGAACTGAGGTTTTAGGTAGATAAATTGTATTTTTTGTATGTAATTGAAACTTTGAATTCTCAAGAATATATTACTCATGGATTTTTGAGAAAATAAACAAATAAATAAGAAATATTTGCCTTGAAATGAACATGAAAAGATAAACCAGATAAAACTGGTTCAGCCACTTAGAGGGTAAAAGAAAGAAATTCAGACATTTCACTTCTACTACTTAACAGTGAGCATTCTTATGAAAGAAACGCAAGTATCAGCATTCTAGTGCTCCATTACAAGAGAGATTCAAATGAAAAGTTCAGAAACCAGTATATTGGTTGATAACAGAATTGATTTTTATTTCTTCAGTTCAATATACCAAAACTTAAGTTACATGAACTCACTAATACCTTTACCTACCTTCCCATCCAAACAGCATAACATTCTGGCAATTTTGGAACAAACAAATGGGATCGATTATTATGTACTTCTATAGCACCATAGCAGTCTGGTTCCAAGACTCCAAATGCCCAGTGAAAATATGATTCCTATTTCAAAAAAAATTATCTAAGTTTCTAAATATAATATTAAAGGAGGATTATAGCTTGAACTGAACTTTACCAAACGCACAATCTCAGTTAAAAACAGAAAAAATAAGTATACAATATAACAAATACAGCAAACATAAATAGCATTGTAACATGACTAGAATATCCTCAAGCAATATAAATTTAAAAACCTCAAAAATCTTTAAGATATGGATACTAATTTTTATGTAAATTATGCTTCAGGCTTTGTACTACTATGAATGCACTGAAACCGAAATATTTTTTCTTAACATATTTAAAAATGAGAAATTAATAAGATAATTCGCAAATTAAAAAGTAACCTATAAGAATCATGAATATGCAATCTTTCAGAAATAAAGTTGGTAGAATTGAGCTAATATAATATCAAATTATTTTTGTAACAAATAAATTTGTCTTTTGTATATTTCTAATTTTTTGCAAAGATTGAAACAATACAAAATAAATGTAAAAATACAGTGGTTCTTATTATATTAAGTCCATAACTATTGACTGGTTGAAAAAGTCATGACAAACTTTTCTGGGTTTTTTTAAAGGTCATTTACCTATATAAAGAATAAAAATCAATTAAGGATAATAAATTGCCTGTTTTACTTGCCAAGCTTCAGAAAGTTTCATAATTCTTTATTAATGGAAGAAAAAATCGATGGGGGGGGGGGCGGTCGCTGCGAAAAGGCCGCTGGCATTGAGGGGCGTAGACTTACTTACCTTATTCAACTCTGACTAAAGTAGCTCTATGTGACTATTAACTCTATAGTCTATAGTGACTATTAGTCTAATGTGACTATGTGACTCGATCTATGTAAAATTCTTTGTGATTTTCACCAACTTTGCAACTCGACTGCAATTAAACCGTAGTTACAAATTTTAAAATTATTTTTGCAATCTTCAACGTCTACATTTCTCTGTTAAATGAAACTAAAACCAACTCTCTATGTTATTTGGTTGTGGAGCTATAAGCGTTTAACTTTAGCGAGAAAAGTGTCATAATTTTTTCCTTTCCCAACACACTATTAGACCACTATGGAGAGACTTAAGTCTACGTCAAAAATCTTTATCAATGATAAATTGAACAAGGTGCTGATTTAGTGCCTCATCTGAATTTAATATTATACCATACAAGGAAGGAGTGAAAGTTTGACTGAAGAAGACTTTGCAAATATGGTAGGATGGCAACACATCACACACAAACAACAATTATTATTATTATTTTACCTTCTATGCATAAATTTGACTTTTAGTGATGAAACTCATAACCAATCTTGCACTGTTATGATGGAACACAATCTGTCCATGAATGACGAGCTCTAGATTTTTCAACAAGATGGGATTCACTTAAACTGTTCACATTCAATTCATTGTTTGGTTCCTTGGCAAAAGCTTAAAAAACATGACATCTACTTTTGAAGCCCATTTGAGACAAATCATCACATGGAGACCAAAATCTTTACCACATCACATCTACATAAACAATTAACTTCTCATCACAAATTGTCAGTTCACTCTAAAAATGATAACACAGCTCATCATCAGCTTATTGTAAAATCTCTAAAATTCACCCAAACTGCTCAATGCTTTTTTTCTTTCTTTTAATGAAGCTAAAACTGTCAATTATTAAATAATATATCAATAACACAAATGGGAAGAACTAGTTTAATATAACACTGACTAGTACCATTTGCTGCAAAAATGTATCGTGCTTTTTCCAACAACCCAATATTTGTCAAAATCAATTCATTATAAAAAACTAATTATGAACATATTATGTAATTTTTTAAATTTCAAACATTACATTGTTAAATTCAGAAAATAATTTGATAATTTATTTAATCTCTGAGTAGATATCTTTTTTTATATGAACAGATATTTGTACAATATTAAATATTGATATTTGCTTTTCTTAATTGATAACATTATTCCATATCCAGTCAATATGGAGTAATATTGTTACCAATATTTTTCAGCATCTTTTAACCTTTTCGACTTTCCTCAATGATTACACTTATACATCCAGCATTTTTATTCTCTTTTACTCAATGTACCTTCTTGGTTTCAATTTTACACAAAAGTTGCAAAAAACTAGACCAAATAATTTATTTCTAGAAATACGTCCAATTAGAGGGAAACTTTTTGCTTTCTATTTTGATAATAAATAACTTGGAATGATCAGCTAATAATCTATCAAGGGTTTTAAGGGACTACATTATAAAAGTTTAAAGAGGTTCTAAACTGGAAAACAATAACTGTAGCAAAATCTCTTACTGAAATGGCGGTACTGACGCTAATCACATAAGAAACGATAAAAGTTATTGTAACACGGAACAAGAAAAAATAATTATAAAAACATTAAACTAGATATTTTGGGAAGGGGAGGGGAGATTTGCACTTTCCAAAAAATGAATGAAAAATTTTTTTAAAAAGTTATCACAGAAAAATAAAGACAGGTTTCGGTTCAGTCGACTTATTTGCAAACATGGAATTAATTAAAAAACAATATTCAAGCTCTTTTTCCATACTTGTCTGAAAACGGGCTCTCTATCTGAACAATACAGAGTAGTTGATTCACCACCTTGTAAGACGATCACACTGTGCTGAAGATTGGGATTTTTATATAGTTCCTGACAGACCCTTTTACGATTTTCTTCATGAAGTTTCATGGGAACATCCAAGGTGTGCTCACCCATGACAAAATATGGCCTATAAGAATTTCAAAAAAAAAATGAATAAATCAATTTAAGTGAACAAAATACAAAAATGATCCCATTAAAGAAAGAAAAAATATACAGAATAAAAAAAAAATAAACAACATTTTAAGTAACACATATTTCACAAAATAGCAATAATCACAAAATATTTTAAAATGTTTTAACAATAATTAATTTGTAATCTATGAGATAAAATTTTTTTCTCTACACACATAGTAATTTTATAGTATGTTTTTATTTTCGCTCATCTTTACTCTCTCACTATAAGGTCGCTGTCAGCCAATAGCAACCAGTGGTGCCAGGCTGCTTATGCAAATTGCCTGCCATTGTATCCAATGGATCCTATTCGACAACGACAATCGATGGAGCAGCAGAATCAACCTGTTGTCGCCCATTTTCCTAGCCGGCAACCATACAGGCAACTCTTGGTGGACCAGACAAGTGATGGGATATTATAGTAAATGGAGCCTATTAGCAGAGAGCAACTGGTGACACTATTGATCATCCACAGTAGCTGCGCACACATATGATACGTCATTTAGAAATTTTCTCTATTTTCCGATTCACCTGCATAGTGGGAAACTAGCTTTTCACAAATGAGTGAATATGTTCTTTTTTAATAATAGAAAAGGTTAGTATGTATATAGTAATGCAGTATAATGCACAAAATTCTTTTATCGTAGCAAATGTTTCATAACTAAAAAGAATGAAAATAAACCAAATCAATAGTTGTTCCTGATATATAATTATGTGTGATTATCAATTTTCACAAAATTATTAAAATGTATGTATTAAAATGTGTTGCTGAAAAGCTAATTTTTTAAACTTTAAATTAATTTTATTTATATTAAGATAATATTAATAATATACAGTTTCATGTTTAATAAATATTCATAGACTTACTTAGTTGTTTGTTTTTATAATACTTTACTACTAGTTGCAAAAAACTATTATTTTGAAAACAAAATAAATATTTTTAGAGAAATAATTTCATATTAACTAACCTTAATATTTTGCTGATTAAATTTATTTTAAATATAACAGAGCTATATATTTTGTTAGCGTACAAACGAGTATGAAACTGTTGCATAAACAATGATTAACTATTAACTAAGATATTAATTTGTCATGGAATGCATTAGTATGTGAAGATAACTGAAAAATTTACTGTCATAGATCGTCAAACAATGTATAACTTAAAGAAACAAAGATGGGATGATTTCACATTTTCCTAACCCTTCGCCTTTTCTTTTTTAATAGAAGAGAAAGGAGAAGATAAAATGACTATTTCCCTGTAAAGTTTAACAATTATTTCAAAGTTGTGCCACCAATGGCGGGATTTAAAATACACTGGCAATTGGCGGAGCAGCCAGTGGCACAGCTGGTTGGTCTCGACTAATAGCGCCCTAAAACACCAAGACCCCACCAAAACGCTCTTTTTTTTTTAGTGTGACAATACATGCACCAATTCCCATTTTTGTGATCTGTGATAAAAACACTGATTTCTGATTCATTAAGCAAATTCTAAATCAAATCTTTACAAGCCTTCTCTACATCCCATCTATCCATTAAGAAAAAAAAATTGTGGCTTAATTGCAGTTTCATATTAAAGTTGCAAATGTCTTTGCCATTTACTAATAGAGCTATTAGTTTCATGTAATTTACATTAACAATGCTGCTTGCAAAACACACCGTAAACAGGTTATTATTTTAGGTAGATTCCTTATAGAAAGTGTACCTATTGCAATGGTTCTCATGACACGACTTTCGGAAAATTTCTGCAGATCTTCACCAATCATGACCCCTAGAACCCCCAACCACCATCCGTTAAAAAGTTTATATATATATATATATATAACGCTTTTTACCATGTTATCTTGTGAACACGATAAGTGGAGTAATTTTGATCCAATTTTAACCAGCATAGGATATGTTGTAAGAATAGTGAAAATCTCGGACCAGTTCATAGATGGCTATCCAGCTCAAAGGGGGCGGAAATTTTCATTTTCCCATAATTCCCTTACGATTGAAGATAGAAAGAAAATTCAAATTAGGCGAATTATTGCCTTATCATAACAAACAATTTTTGTATTTAAACTTTTTCGATAGCTACAATTGCTTAGAAGTTATGAGCTAAAAAGTGATTTTCCCACCCTTCCCCTCCTAACTTAAAGTACGTTGTAACCTATGCATGTTACCCCTTGTCAGAAAGTTCTCGTCATTTGCAGTCTCTTCCACCTGGTTTCATTCTTGCAGCTCTAATCCTTATGAGAATAGAGGGCGAAATGTTCTTTTCCTTATTATTAGTAGAGACGTATGTACATAACGCTTTTGCCCATACTATCTTGTGAACATAATAACTAGAGTAATTTTGATTAGATTTTAACAAGCGAGGGATATGTTGTAAGGTCGGTGAAAATATCGATCGAGTTTGTAGATGGGCTAACCAGCTAAAAGAGGGTGGACATGGTGGGGGACTGAAAATTTCATTTTCCCATAATTCCTTTACAATTGAAGATAGAATGGAAACTCAAAATAGGCGAATTATTGCATCTTTATAATAAACAACTTTTGTATTGAAACTTTTTTAATAGCTACAATTTTCTAGAAGTTATGAGCTAAAATGCCTGAAGATAGGAAAAAAATTCAATACTACGACTAAAGATAGGGAAAAAAAAAATTCAATTAGGCGAATTAGCACCTTATCTGAATGAACAACTTTTATATTAAAAGTTTTTGTCAGCTAAAATTGCTTAGAAGTTATGAGCTGAAAAGCGATATTTAATCCCCCACCCCAAAATCTATCATTTCCCCATTACTCTGTTACGATTGAAGATAGAAAGAAACTTTCAATTAGGGGAATTATCACATAATCATAATGAACAACTTTTATATTAAAAGTTTTTTGACAGCTACAATTGCTTAGAAGTTATGAGCTGAAAAGCGATGTTCAATTCCCTCCAATTTATCTTTTCCCCATAGCTCCGTTACGATTGAAGATAGAAAGAAAATTTCAATTACGGCAATTATCACCTTATCATAACAAACTACTTTTATATTGAAAGTTTTTTGACAGCAAGAATTACTTAGAAGTTATGAGTTCATCATCATTCACTCCACTTTTTATACGGTAAACAAGTTCATAGACCTGGCTTCGCTTCGGATTAAAATGTTTTCGCGTTTAATATTTCAATGTAAAAATTACTATTGTATAAATATTATAATACACAAATTCCTTTTTCTGATCTGAAACGTTTTTAATTAAAATGAGAATATCAATTGAAATAGATGACTTTTAAAAACAGCCGTTTTCTCCATACATTATTATTTGTTATATAGGTACTTCAAATTTTGTTAACAATTACTAAAGTAAAAGAAAGGTTTTAAAGAATATTTTGAAACAAATAAACTAACTAATTAATTATTCATTAATTTAAAGCGTGAAAATAAATCAATAGTTGATCCCAATATAAATTGTTAATCGTATACAGTTAAAATTTTCTTTTAGCATTCTTCCTTCTGAAAACTGTTCTTCGTATTATTGTTGTTCTTCAACAAGAATATTGTTATGAATTCAGTCTAAAATTAATTTTGAAAAAATATTAAAATGAGAGAAACAAATTTATGGAAATGAAAGATATCGCAGAAAAAAGCCTTGCTTAATTTTTAATTAAGTGGAATTTAAAGCAACTTTTAGGCTTTGAAAAGTTGAAGGTGACCTTTTTCTTTTCTTAAATAAAAAGTTTGCAAAGTTTGATTGAAATCAGTCCAGTGGTTTAGGAGAAGATGTGGAACATACATACAGAGATAATTATTAGATAATTATAAGATAAAGATTGCTGGCAAATAGTTTGAGCCATAAAAAATGTTTTAGTGAAGATTTTGTAACAATTAATTATTTAACTCTAATTAACTAAATAGTTAATTTTAATTAATCAAACAGTGAATTTGATAATTAGTTAATTTCACAGATTAATTTGATATTTAACTAAACATGGCAGGACCATGATTTGTTTAATAAAATTAATATAAAATAGCCAAAAACGATAGATATTTAAATAAGAGTTCCCTTTATCTTTTTGATATTGAAAAATATCTCCTTAACTTTAAAATTGTTTTGGGATTTTCTGCCTGAGTATTTGGTTTTAACCGTCGATGGAGATTTAAATTTACTGTTCAAATTGGCTGCATTCATATCCTATGATTTAAACACATGTATTAAATTTTCCAGTCACAATGTTTAATAATTTCTATTCTCTTATATGTTAAGAATTTAGTGACTATTATCTCTGTAACCAGGGAGTTCTCTAAATGAGCCCATTTTAGTATTATTTAAGTGTTTATGTCATGTGATTTTACCATATGACAAAGTAACGTGCGTACAATTATACTGTAATCTAGATTAAATAAATAAATTTTTAAATCTAGAGTCTTTTTTCATTCGTGTCAAGAGTCAATTTCTTGTTACTGTTTCAGATAAGCTGGCTTAATGTTATCTAGGAGATATTTGCAGTGCTGAGATGTTTATTTCTTCATGACTCCTACCTGTTGAATGATTATGTGTTCAGATATAAAAAAAATTGACCAATGTACTGACCGAAAAATCTATCGTAACTTTTTGGAATAAAAAATGGAATGGTAAAACCTTGATATAGTAAAAAATTAAATGTCATGAAAACAGAATCACAGCGTAAATATTGCAATGTGCAGAAACAATAAAGTCATTGGCTATGTCTGTATTGATCAATATGTAATATTTCATTACTTTTGTAACATTAACGTAAAGGAATCTACCTTTGCCTTCATGCTTGCCGAAAAGGAATTTTTTTTATATCTAATATGTGATATACGGTTGAAACACAAATAAAGATAGTTTACTCTATTCCAGTATTTCCCAAACTTTTTTGTGCCATATCCCACCAAAGCCTTTCTAAAATTCTTATGCCCCTTTGTAACATATACATAATTTTCATTATTAAATAATTCAATTGTTCACTGAAGAAACTTAAATGATAGGTTTTAGGAAAAAATCACTAGGATATTGTTGAGAAACACAGTAAGTTAATTTTCAAAACATATAATGGAAAATTGAAATTCAGGTACGAAATAATTTTTTGTAATTTCGTTTTTTTTTTTTTTTTTCCCCTTTGAAAAAGTTGTGGGGATTAAAAACTTTTTTTAGATATATATATTTTTTTAATTATTCAGCAAATAGATCCTTAAGAGAAATATGCTGTTTTGATCTGGCAATTTCTAGTTAAATCACAGAAGATGGCTGGACGAGTCCATTTTCGAATTGGGAAACACTACTCTATTCAAAAGGACTACAGTGGCCAGGTGGTTATCTCACCTTTGAAGCTGGAGGATTCAGTATTCAAGATATTACACCAGATATTCATTATGTAAAGGACAGGGTGATGAATGCTTAACCCATCAGGGTCAAACATCCTCCCAGAGGTTTCTTACAGGAATTTGGAGAACTTGGGTACTATTCTCATCATCTGCCCATGGTTCAAACACAAGATTCATTCCAAAATAGTGACATGCAGCCTCAAAATGGGAATGTTGAACTAAACTAAATAAACTTGTCTAATAACCACAGGGAGTGGCCTCCCCTAAACTTTCTCGTACACTCATTTCTCAAAAACTCTCGTAAGGTGTCATTTCCCCACACCCTCGCTCGGATAAAAATTTCAAATCTGCTCTACACCTAAAACGCCATGAGTTTCCCCACAACACATAAAAACAACAAAGAAAACGGAAATAAAATAATCCAAGCAGGATCAGAATTTACCAAAAGGGAGAAAAAGAAGCCAAGCCGGAGTCATTATGCATGAAGCCTTTCTTAATGAAGTCACTGAATAGCATGCACAGAGATTGTTCCCAGTATGCATGCACGTGGAGAGTTAAGATTCACCAAAATAGTTAGAAAATTGAATATGCAATTTGAACGCCTTTCTTTCAACCGAATGAAACGAAAATTGGGCACAAATCTATAAATAATGTCAGCATACGTCATACAACATTTTATTTATCTAAGCCAAAGGGCGTAAGAGTTATAATTTTTACAAGTATGCAATTATATAGACAGACAGACAGTCAACCCTTTGACAGATTTGGCCCAAAATTTGATACGGACCTATATTTATGATGATAAAACTGTGAACCAAATTTTATCCATCTAGCTATTAAAATTTGTGAGTTATAGCGTTCACACGGATGCAGACAGACAGACTTCATGTAGAGGGAATTTTGTCCAAAATTTGATAGAAACCTACAAATTATGTGTCGAGATCACATACCAAATTTCATCCCTGTAGCTCTAATAGTTTTCGAGTTATGGTGTTCACAGACATAATTCCAAAATTGTGTTTTGATAACTCAGGGAGGTCTAAAATGTGGAGATTGGTTAAAATGTCGAGTTAAATCAAAGATATTTCTCACATCCTACTAAAGTGCAAAAAAAATGCATCTTTCAGAGCTATTCTCTGGAACAAATTGAACATCGTCGAAGCAAACATTACTTATGATGTCCTTCTGTCTCATGCCTTTATCAACAAGAAACATCTGATCATCTTCATCCAAGACCTCAAGTACTTTGATATTTTTTAGCCGCATCCTTTTGGCATTAAGCGTTTTGTTACTATATTTGTGGTTTTTTTTTTTTTTTTTTTTTGGTTTGTTTTCTTTTCTTTTGCCGTCCCAGACCATCAAATTCGGATTTCTTCTGCATGGAAAGATTGATACAATACTCTTTATGGAATGATTTATTTAATCATTATTATGGAATCGTCTTTTTGGAACGAACTATATTGTGTCTAACTTGGAATTAGGGGATAACAGCCTTTGTTGCTTCAAATCCCATAATTCTTTAATTCAAGTTCAAAAATGTTGAGTTTGAATTTTTTGACAATTACAAACTTTCTTTTTGTATATGAGAAAGTAAAAACATTCATTTTGTACCAAAAAAGCAACATATGGAGAAAATTTTACTGCTTTTTTTTATTTTAAAGAAAACTACATTTTGATTGGTTGCTTGTCAAAAATTAACAAGAAAATCATCTATACAAAAGTTCTAGTGTAAAACTTCTTTCTTAGAGATCATGTTCAAGAATGTTAAAAATTTTACATGAAACCTTTATTTCAATATTTACTCATTCCATTGGCTCAGAATGTAACTAAGCATATAATAAAGAATCACAGTGAAAATCTTAGTAAAACAATGACTGAAATGAAAAAAAAGGTGTAAATTAATAAGTTTGGGGTTTTACTGAAATCTGCTTAGAAGTGCGTTCAGCAAAGATTACTATTAACATTTAGATTAGATAAACATTTAGAGATACAGATAAGAGAAATAAAAAGGTATATGCTAAAAGGAACTGATTCTCATTTGGGTAAGATTTAAAATTTTAAAAATAAAATTATCAGTAAGAAAAAGGAAATGGAGCAGTGACAAGAAATGAAACCATTTAAAAGAGTTAAGAGAAAGAATAGCATATATATTTAGAAGGAAAATTTAAAACTTACAAAATATAGCAGATGAATATATTTCAATTCTGCACAAATTAATAGCCACAGTATAAAATAAAATATGAACATTATTTCATTTTTTATACAATAAAGTTTTAATGAAAATATAAAGATGAATAAAGGGTTGGTATCTACAAGTTGGAACACACCGATTTCATCGCCAATCTGGTTACCTGAGGAATCAAGCGGATTAGTTCCATTGGCAACCCATCGGCTAGATTGCTTACGTCATGGCAAGCGTTTTGCGTGATTTGAGTTGTTTACATACTACGCGGATTTTTAAATAACTTACAATATTTATTAAATATTTAATTAAATAATAAAATGTATTTTAATTAGTACGATTTCAATTAGTAAATAAATCAAAAATAGAACTTGGGTTTATTTAGTGATTATATATTTTTCCGATCATATAATTGAGAGATTTTTTCTTTGCGTTGTAATAAAAATCGTTTACATGGAATTTTTGAAGTTGCACTTGTTTTGAATGCTACTAAGAGCAAATGTTCTGCTGCTCCATTAGAGTAATTAAAAGGAGCTGATTCCGTACATTCAGTAAGCTAGCAAAGCTACTAGGATCCCACTTTGCTGAAAGCGAAGCCGCTGATGTTTTCTTAAGTTAAAAAAATTTGCCCGGTGCCCACCTCAGATGCCGCAGGCATCGCGAGCGCTATTTTTCCAGCTTCATTAGAATAATTAAAAGTAACAGATTCCATACATTCAATGAGCTAGGAAAGCTAGTAGTTCTGTTGAAATTCTACATTTAAAACGGGACATAGTGCAACGACAAACCACAAACGTAATGGGTTTGAAAAAAGATTAAACGATTAACTTTTAACTGGGACCGATGCACGTTTGTTTACCATCTTGCTTTGGCGACTTGGCGCAATGGCGCCGTTTTACTAAGAGTGTGTTCCAACTTATAGATTTCAACTGAATAAAGTAATAGTAATCAAAATATCAAAAAATGAAAAGTAGAAATATTTTCAAATAAGCAAAAAAAACTACTCATGTTACTGAAAATAGATTATTTCTTCAACACAAAAATAAGAGCAAAAATGCAGCAATTGGAAGGATACGTAGAGATTTTCACTCAGAATTCATTCACTATTTATCAACTGTTTTCAGAGAAATAAATCAAATTAAGCAATATGCAGGGTGTTTAAAAACTGTTGGAACAAATTTTTATTCAAGAATATTTTTATTCACAACTCAAATGATAAAGCACTTGAGAGTTTTTTCTAGCGAATGCAATAAACTCTATGATCTGGGTCATTTCTACTAGATAACCAAACAGATACAAGTTTTCCTGAAGCAATATACAGCTGATATATAATATATGTATTTGAACATGGAAAGAAATGCAACAGATGCTGAAAAAGTATGGCACAAAAACTTTCCCTCAAGATGCCTGTCAGATCCTACAACCTTCTCATAAATGCACCAGCATCTCTGCATAACAGGTTGAATACTCAGTAAAAATCAGAACATACTTATGGTTTCAATTTGATGAAGTCCCACTGCATTATAGTATGGAAAGTAATGTCTTTGATACAAAATATGCAGGATAACGGATTGGCCAGAACATTAATAATTATTTAGTGTATCCGATATATTTCAGTAAATTCTTGGCTTAAAAAAAATAATAAAACAGTTATAGATTTTAAAAGAGAAACTAATTATGCAATCTAAAAATAATAATGAGAAATGATAATATATTCCAATGAAAAAAACATTTCCCCTTTTTTTAAATATATATTAAAATCACAAATACTATTTCAAATGAAGTTTCATGAAACCTGCGTTTTATTAAAAACAAAAGAAACGTGTAATTGTTTTTCAGTATGACTCCCAAGACGTCTTAAAACAAGACTTTCATTAATCAGAAAACAACAATTGAATAATTTTCTATCTTACCTGGCATCTTCATCTACGCTCATGATTGCTCAAAACTGTAATTTGTTTTTAAAATTTTGCTAGCCTTAAATCGGCAAAATATGTGTCAATAAAACCTGTTTATAGATCCCACAACAGACCGAGCTCACATCAGCCTGACGTTATCTGCACAAGATATGTCATGTCACGAGATTTAAAGATAAATATTTAAAACAGTTGCTTCTTAGCTATCTTCGGTTCCAAAAAATTTAATAATTTTTTGATAAAATTTTTCAGAATTTCATAATCATCAGTAAATACGTTTCGATTATTTCCACAAATCAGAAAATATTCGTTTGTTTACACGTTAGCCATGCGATTCTGACGGATCGGACCAGTTCATTCCCGGATCGGTAATGGTGGGTTTACATGCGAACAGTAGAAAACCGACAGTAGGATGACGCATGCGCAGAATCATAAGAGTTTTAACCGGGCCACGGCAAGTCTCTGTCCGAACCTGACAGCGACATCCTACTGTCGGTTTTACTGTTCGCGTGTAAACCCCGTCGTTCTAGAATCTGTTTCCAAACTTTTAACTAAATTCGCGATTTAAATTGTAATTTTTGGATTGCATTGTAAATTTAATTTGTATTCTAAATTATTATATAAGAAAAATCAGAAACTATGTGTCTGTCTGTCACAAGAATTTTTCTTGAACGATGAACAGTAGAGACATGAAATTTGAGCATGTCATTCTGGGATTCATTTTTAGGACAACTGCACTATTTTCAACTTTCAAAATTAATTATTTCTTAAAATATTTAATTAAATAACAAAAATTAGGCCAAATGTCGGTGTTTCTTCTGAGTTTTTCGCCAATAGCTTCTGAAATAATTATCACACGAAAATGATGTGCGGGTCTATTCTGGTACCCCCGGTTGGGTTGGGGGGCGGGATTTTTTTCGGAGTTTAAAAAAAGGAAAAAGAAAAGTCCCCCAACCCAACCGGGGTTACCAGAATAGACCCCTTATACACCACCTGAAAGAGCAAACAATTATCTTTTTAATAATACAGTATACTCTCGATTATCCGTGCTCATTCCGGGCTCACAAAAAAATTAAAGAGAAACATTTTAACGCTTATCATGCATGTAAAATCGATGTTGATGTTCGATCGAGAGATTCATTTCGGGAAACTAGTGAGCCTTCACGGCGGAGGCTAAAGAATAGATTTTTTTTCTTCCTCCACGTGCAATCTCTACCGGTTCAACCCCTAATTTTCCGCGAAATGAATCATCCACATCCTGCTATCTCATTCTCGTACGAACACACTTCTTCCCGACACATCATTCTTTAACTTCTTCGTCTTCTATCACTTTCGCACGTGTTCCTTTAGTTTTGCGTCTTGTTTAACGTCAGTTAGTAGCGTGAAATTTTTTACTGGTAAAAATGAGTGATGTGAAACGAAACGTTTTAAATGTTAAACAAAAATTAGAAATCCTTAAAAAACTTGATAATGGAGAATCGGCTAGTGCTAATGCAGAAGATGTACTAAATGAGTGAAATACAATTTCTCATTCTGCTGCTCTACAATCTGCGGAAACTTTGTTAGATTATATGGGACAAAGAGGATTTGATTACGGTGACATTACTGCGGTTCGTAATATATATGTCGATATAACGACAAGAGATGAAGAAACAGCAGAAGCAAAGACTCATTACAGATTTTTTAAGTAACAAATATTAAAAGAAAAATTCCTATTTTGATGTTATACAGCATGCAAATGTAATTTTTATATTTTTGTACTGATGTTGATATTTTCTTTAAT
>BGPR01034030.1:0-16685 GCA_013235015.1 Araneus ventricosus
TATTAGTAAGCAACACTGTAGTATAAAATGACCTCTACATTCACTGATAACTTAATTAGAAGCACTGAAGCATAATTAAATTATCATTGTATGTGGAGGTCTCTATACCCATGGTATATCTGATCACCGTTCTAAAGACGTTTTTGAAATGAGTGAAGAAGCGTGATATGAATTGATTTTTATCCGTCATAAAATAAGACTAACATTTCAGTAAGAACGCTGCATAATAACTAGATATTATGGTGGAGAAAAACATAAAATAATGCTTTTAAATTATTTCATATTAGTAATTACAGTAATGTTTGCTCTAAGTACACAAAGTCGATAGCAGTTTTATGTAGAGAGTCATTTTATACTACAATTCAGTGACGTTATACATTTTTGCAATTGAATTGTCTGTCAGTTGTTGATTCCCAACCAACTAACTTCAATGTTTTGAAGCTTTCAAAATCAATAGACTCTCCGTCAACGGACAGTCTCAAAGGACTTTTTGAACTCTCATTTGCCTCCTCCTCTACTCAAATTGCATCTCATGTTCAAGTTTTGAGCAGCTTTTTTTTTATAATTTAGCTCTCCTTTCAATGCATTATCATCACCATGTTATTATTATCTCAAATTTTCGTGCTTTTCTTTTTTTAGTTTTAGTCCTGTTATTTTTATTATTAGTCATTTTTGTTCTTAAACTGTATATTTTTGTATATAGGTATCCGTATGGGTTTTTTGTATTTTTATTTCTTCCTTTTATATAACCTAGATTTGTTGTGTTACTTGTCTATTATCCTTCCCAATTTTAAACTACCATTTGTTTTTCTTGCCAATTTCATATCAAGTGTATTGTAACGTGTTATTTCTCATACCATATCTAATCATTATTCATGATTTCAAAATTCAGTAATGCCCTTTGGCCCTGTAAATCCAATCAATACCCCTCATGGCAGTTTGTGTACAACTACACTCATCAAGAAAGCTTCTGTGCTATGTATCCTTTGGACACATCGCACGGGGGTCAGGGCAACTTAACGGAATCAAGGACAGATGCGAGGGGAATCATGTCTCCTTAAGGGAGCACGGTACGCACTTCCTTCCACGTATACCCATTCAACTGACAGGGAACCCCCTGTCGTTAATGTTAATGTCGGTAGTTGAAATAAACTTCCAAACTTCCGACTAACACTAGAGGCACTGCGATCAGTCGCGAATTCACTATAGGTACACATTACTTCCACAGCACCTGTTTTTTTCATTCGGATATAATTTCGCTGTATAAAAATACAAAACCATGTTTGGTAATAACAGAGATATTGACCATTTTAGGCTATTACCCGAATCTCCTCGCTGGCTGCTGGCCCATGGAAAAACAGACGAAGCACTGAAGATTCTGTCAAAAGCTGCAAAAACAAATGGATTAAAAATTTCTGGTATTAAATTAAAGGAAATGGTAACGAGTCTAAAAGAGGTAAATTTCAAAGTTTTTTAAAATTATGTCAAAAAATAGCATTATTAGTCCTCTAACCGGAACATTCTTTGAATATCTGTGTACTTAACATGTATTTTAAGGACCACTAAGACCTATCAGTCATTATGACTCCTAGAGGCCTATAAGAATCGATAGATTTGATATCGATCCTTATAGGCCTCTATAAACTCCGGGATAGGTTCAGGCCACTTGGGAAAAGTTTATTTGACCTTAAAGTCGTTTTTCCTCGACAGAAAACTTATCCCGATTAGAATCCAAAATGGAAAGTGGCCTTTGACGAAGTTTCCCATATGGATTCTTCCTTCCTTCGTTTTTTCAATTGTATGTCGTCAGTTTTGTTGCGTTTTAATGTCTATAATACTTTTGTTTTAATATTAATGTGCCAAGAATGTTTTACTAAAAATGACTTATAACACCAGGGATTCCATAAAAATCCATACTTCGTAATTTTTTCACAATACATTTTTTGACTGAAACAACATAAAGTATAACTCTTTACGTCATTGAAACCATTTTTGCAATTGGAAGTATATTTTTAGCTCTAACAGTTTAGAAATAAGCTTTTGGGCCACGTTTAGAACCACCCTGCATATGAAATCTTTTCTTTCGCAAATAAAATATAAGTAGATTAGTTTCTGAAGTGTAAGAATCAGAAAATCAGATTTTTCACAGTTAATAAAGGGTACTTGCAGTCGTATATATATCTGGAATTCTGAACTTCATGCATTTATAAATACGGAGTTTCCGATAGACTTATCATCTCTCTTAAACTTTATGTTAAAAGAATTATATCATCCAGAAATTAATTACGTGGGTGACATTACGACTGAAAGGAAAATCCTTGAATAGTAATACCTGTGCCGACTTTTAATGCTATTAATTCTCATTACACAAAAGTACGAGTATGATAAGGTGGGACAAATGGGTACACGAGGCAACTGGGCACTCCCTTAATATTTTTTTAAAATATGGATTAAAGAAATTTCCATTCCACTTATTGGCATCACGCGACATGTCTTCCCTCCAAAACAACGATCAGATCGCCAGTCGCTCAAGAACAATTTAGAAGAAAGTTGAGTTCATCAAAGGCAGAAAATTGCTACTTATAAATGGAAACACAACCCGAAGCATGTTATTCTGGTGAGTGTAATTTTATAATTACAATGAAAACAACTAAATTACTTTAAAGATTACACTTTTTAGTTTTAATTTGTATTTAATTTCATTTTTGTTACGTATAAAAGAGTTATAAAATGTTCAGTTGCCCCGTGTCAATTTTTTTTTGGGGGGGGGACTGAGTACTAATGGCTTGGAAGATTGGGTATACAGTGCCCAGTTACCCTGTATTATTAAGTTAATTTATTTGGCATTCTCTTTTGAATCAGTTAGCTGAGTTGCTTATCTTAAGCTCGAACATTAAGTATTAGGTTCTAGCTGTTGTTGACATTGTTTCTGAGGGCTGGATTTTATTTTTTCATGGCTTGCAATAAGTTGCTTTAAATGTTCCGTTCTTTGATTCAGTTTGAAGAATTCCTTCAAAGGTTGTGTTAACCTTCCGTCGGGCGCATCTAATCTGCGAGATGAAGTATCCACATTTTTTGTGCGTAAGTGCGTGTTTTACCTAGAAAGGGGTGGGACCTCTAGTAGCTTCCTGGCTGCCTACCACTCATACTAGGGTATAGTGGTGTTTTTCTCTAGTGCTATTTTGACGTACGTGAGGGGCATGTTATTCTGGTAGATGAGTTGCGCCTGATTACTTTTGTATTTTTGATTTCCCAAATTTTTCTCATTTTTTCTTTTTATATACTGCAAATTTCGTATACCTGTGTCTCAGTCCCTAGCTCAATGATATTGATTGTTATTTCCAATATATTGCATCAAAAATGTCGAATTATTTGAGGCCCTCATTGACAACTGTTGGCATTGCTAATGATCCTTACGGGAAATCAAACGTCAACTCTCCTTCCTGAATTCCTAGACATTTTGTTCGTTGCAATTGCAAGGAAATACAAAAAAGTTATTTAAAAACGCAAATATAGCTTTGTATAACCGAATAGTTCAGTTTCATAAGCTTTCCCTTAAGCCTAAGCAAAAATTTAACTTTTAATCTCACAGATGAGTTGCGTCCGAACGTATTATCACTTGAATTGCGCCCGACCAAAGGTTAATAAGTTTAATACGTTCTCCCCGACGAGTACAACAGGTAGCTCGCACTGATATGTCCCATCAGGCGGCGCGTACCACCGGTGGCTCGCACTTGAATGTTTCATCAGGCGATCCGAACCACCAACACTTTAGTTCGTTTTGTAACCAGAAAAAATTTCCATACAGTTGAAAATTAAAATAATGGAAATGTAACCTACATTAATTGAAAAAGTAGGATTTTATTTCAACTAAATATTATAAAAATAACTTGTATAATAAATTCGATGATATAAACATAACAATTCAATATTATAAACATAACAATTCAATATTATAAACATAATTGTATATTTATTTCTGTGCAATTTTTTAAAAGATTTCAAGCAAAGTGGTAAAAAAATAAAGAGCAGCAATGTTTATCATTGCGGTAAAATTTCATTTGTCACTTTAGTTCGGCGCTCTTAAAGTAGCAGCCCATGGGAGAGAAACATGAATTGCAGCGCCGGCGTGAACGTGTTAATATTTAATTATAAATGCAAAGCTAACATTCGAAATAACTTATACTTGCCAGCGGCTTCTAGAAATAACTTTATATGTTAATTTTAGAGTTTTCAATAAACACAGTTATAATCAAAAATTTTTATATTGCCTGCTTTTCACACAAATACATAAAAACACGTGAACTTACTGAAAAAGCATGATACAAGATTAACTAAGTGTCTCATTATAAGTCATTTGAGAGATGCCGTCAATCTATTGCTGAGATAGAGGTCAGTGTCTTTCTCACTTACAATTGCAATAAAAATATTAAAGGTTTTAGTTTTTAAACATGTAATCAATGCTTAAATATTTTTCAATAAGACAACAACCCCCCCCCCCCCCAGATACTAAAATATTTTTTTCTTTTTAACATTTATAAGTTATAGAGGGGGAGTGCCCAGTTACCCTAACAAAATGGGGAACTAGATACCGTGATTACATATGAAAAAAATAATCTTTACGCCTAAACATGTGATCAAGATTTTTTAATACTAGTTTAAAGGGTTAACTCCACTGAACGTTTTTATATATTACAATAGTATAAAAGAGGAAAGATAAAGCTAACAGAAAAGTAAATTTGTGATATTGTAAATCGGATATTGTAAACCCACTTACCCCACTTTATACCCTACTGTTTTATTTTTAAAAAAAATGCCTTCGAGACCCTATGTTGGTAAAGATTTTAGAAATCATTTACTGAACAGCTAAGCAATGTGACAAAATTCATTACATTCCATGAACAATTCTCTTTCGGTTAGCAGTTCTTCATCTCCGACATCTATTACTATGCATACTTCTGTTTCTAATCTAATTCTTGGGATGCAATGTAAAAAGAGCTTATCTACATTAAAAGGTCTTGTTGAAGGTCTACTGAACTTTCAAATGTTGACTAAGAAAAATATAAATGCATCAAGTTCTAGAACTTACTCATTAAGCCTATTGTAGAAAACTGGCCTTCCTTAAACAACAGAAAGAGTGATACGAACTTCACTCGTCTACGAAACGGACACACGAGATTTACGCACAAATATCTATTGCTTGGTGATCAAATGCCTATGTGTCCAATCTGTAATAGTGGCATGACAGTTCTCCATATCTTAATTGAATGCCCTGAGTTTACTTCTCATCGTTCACAGCACTTCCAAACAACAGCAGTGACTCTTCCAGTGTTGCTTGGTAGACAACCACATGATCATCTTTTTACTTTTTAAAAATCTATTGTTTTTTTCCACTTGTTTAAGCTCAAATTTTTAACATGGCTTTTCTAACTTAACTGACTCATTTTAATTGAATTTTCAATGGAACGTACAGGAATTTTATTCTTAACTTGCCCTACAAAAAAGAAACACCTGTTTGGCACAGCACAGCCTACAAGCAGGCTCGTGTGCAACACAAAAAAAAAACAAACCTAGAACTTACTCCTACAATGCAGGTTGTTGTTTCTCTTTTCTTTTTTTTTTTTTCTTCTTTTTTTACGGGGGCAGTTCCAAAAGTAAGATAACAAGCCCTCTCAAGGAAAATTTTTATTCGGGAATTCAAATAAGTACTTTCAAATAAGCTGCAGTAAGGCACTGGTACATATTGCTTCTCCATATAGTCACAATGCTTGTCGAAGGATTTCTTCTATCGCTACACCAAAGTATAGAAACAAGCATAGAAAAAATCATCTTAAAGCTTGTGGAGCTCCTTGGAGACGGCTCGCTGATCTTCGACATCGGTGACTTTTTAGTGATGTCAATTTTATTTCCGCATAATTTTTTCTTTAATTTTAATTTTTCAAAATTTATTATGCAAAAGCTGATGTAATTTGTTTTTACCATTAATTAGGTATTAAAATTCTCAGTAGTCTGTTTAATTGTTGAGTCAGCTTTCACAGTATAAGATATAATTCAAAAAATTAGGAAATTTACTTTTCAAAAATATTTAATTTTCAAGATTTGATTGCATATTTCTTTTTCAAATTTAATGGAAGTATCTCGCATTTTGTACTATTTCGATATAATTTTACAAATTTGTAAACTTTACTTAGAAACGATTGCGAAATATTATTATAAAGACGGAAATAATAAAATAAATTATGCTTTTTAACACTAGAATGTTTTTAGGCTACATTCTTTCTGTAAATTGAGTGTTCTGGAATGCAACGGCTGATGCAATGAAGCCAGATGAATCAAGCTTAAAACATTATTATGCTACGATGCTTCCGACTAGAATGTTCAAATTTCAACCAATATTTGTTTTACGGTTTGTTTTTCTCGGCACTTTTCCGGATTTTTTTTAATGTGATCCATTTTCAAATTGTATCTCTTTTACAGCCAGATGAACATGAAAAGCCTAAGACCCGTGTTCTGCAGTTATTTAAATCAGAACTGAGACTGCGGACCTTCGTCATGTGGTTCATTTGGTAAGAATGCTTGGACATTTTGCAATTACGAGATAATTCGTAGTTGGTGGTCTTGTCCTACGAGTTATCTCGTAGAAACTTTACTAGCCATTTTCGTGGAGCTACGATATATTCGTAGAAGATATTCTTCGGTTATTTTCATAAGTAGTTCCTAGGAATAAACATAAAAATCAAGGCTAGCTTACGCAAACAGAAAATGTATTAGTAAATTACAAAAGAAAATACAGGTTGTCCATAAATTATTGTCGGAGTTTCCTTACCTCATAAGATTCGGTTAAAGAACATGACGATAAATATTATATATTCATAAATTGCAACTCAAAAAGTTTGCTTTAATAGCAAAACAAATTTAAGTTAATCCCACATGGCAGCCTTTCGAGGCATGTAATCCATCGACATTTGGCCGGTAATTGAGCTCAGTCTAGATATGTCTAGGTTAAGGTTAGCAAAATGTATGCAATCTTTATACAAGAGCAGTTAAGCAACTTGAACGAAATAAGAGCATGAAAACTTCTAAGATGTGGCAGCTATCAAAAAACCTTTAGTACAAAAGTTGTGTGCAAATAACACATCGAGACTGATCGTAATTTCTAGACAAATATCGATGGGTTACGTGGATGGAAAGACTGCCATGTGGGATATACTTAACTTTGTTTGTGTTATTCAAAAAGTTTTTTGAGTTGTATTTTATGAATATGCAATATTATTTATCGGCATGTTCTTTAATCAAAAGTTATGAGGTAAGGAAACCCTGACAATAATTTATGGACACAATATATAACATATAAACAGAAACAATGAATAAAAAGTTTAAATTTTATGATTTCGGTATTTTTTGAATTAGTCTTCAACACAAAAAGCTGGCTTCTCTTCGAAAATTGGACAGAAATAACGCGCTTCTCGTCATTTTTTATCTTTGGTGCAAAGTTTGCAGGACTTTGTCGGATGCTATTTTCTCGAGAAGTGGTTTCTTTATTTGTTTGCCGCAATATCGAAATATGTAGTAAAACAATTAATCTCATAATAGGCTTCCGTGAAGAACTTTCTAGTTCAGATGCCAACAACGAGTTAATTCGTGTCTTTTTTTTCCCGCAAAAAAAAGTACTTTTTTTTAATTTTTGGTGATCCATCTGTACTATATTTTTGATTAAGAATAATATAGTATGTTTGAATCAAGTTGGCTTCTGGGACAGGAAATCTACAATTTGCTTTAGCAGTCAACATTTTAATTTCTTCCTGCCATTCTTACAACTCAACTGCTAGTAAGCAACGTATTTTCTGAATTTAATTTTCAGTTAACTGATTGCATAGGGAGGTTTTTGATTGCATATGACAGGTACCATCTAGGAGTTGCGTTAGAGTCCGCCCGACGGGGGTGAAAGGTTTCCCCGACTAGGGGGTACGACTTGCTAAAGAAGGAGAGGAGCGTAATGATGAAACCTCTCAAATTTGTGCCAGATCTTTATTTATCGACCAGTAGAATAGCCGGTTGCGTGGACGGGGTTCAAAAATTTGGCCCGACGGGGAGGAACACAGCATCTCCGACAGGGGGCCCTCACTGACGGTACCCCTGGTACCATCTCGTAGTAAATTTATAAATAATTAGTTACAGTATTCCTTAATATTTATTATAACGAATTATGGTATATATTAAAGATTAAAAAGTAGTAAATAATATAAAAAAGTTTTTAAAACACGCTTTTTATTAGTGTACTAATAAAGTAAAAAAAAAAATCATTCTTTTGTCAGAAATTTAGAGGTCTAAACCATATCCTAAAAGCGTAAGGCACTGACGGCAATACTGTAAAGAAATTTAGAAGCAATTAATACCATTAGAATATAGAGTCGTAAACATTCATAGAAAATTAAAATATATTAAGAATGTGATTAAAATTCCAATTTACTAAGATGTTTTTTTATAAGCCGCTCACAATTTTACTTTGTTGTTTTAATTTCCATAATTTTGATTTTAAAAATATTTTCTACTCTCTAGTACACTGCGTGTTTTTAAAATTTTGTAAAACTTTTATTATTATAGCTTGAGGATGAACCAGTAGTGGTCATGAAAAGCTATCTAGTGGCACTTCTTCACAGAAGAAAGTCTCTCGTATGTTAAAATAAACTTGTATGTTTGGTTACTGTGTTCAAAAACACACACCAAAACAACCATCTTCTGGATAAAAAAGTTAACGCGCATACAATCTAAGCCATTTTTTAACATTATTATACGCATACATGCATTTTCGGCCAAATTGGCGCCTTCTGGCTCCTGACACTTCAGCTCGCCAAAAATACAACACGCGGCAACTACCAACAAAAAAAAGTTGAGCTAAGTTGGCGATTCGGCGCTCCAAGAAAATTCGCCAAGCAGAAAAAGGGTCGAGTGGTGTGCGCATAACGGAAAAGTACCCAATATACAGAGTTTCACGATATTCACCTCAATTGAGAGAACAGAATTTTGAGAATTAACACAATTTTTCCTTCCCTGACTTAAACTATTTTGAGGTTGATCTGAACCATTCTGTGGCTCACCCTAACCCGTCTGTTTCATTTCTAATATTTCACTTTTGAATAATTTCATCCAAAGTTTTATTATATTGTAAGAAATATTGTGAACTCTACGTCTTAAACACATTTTTTTCGAAGAAATGTTGTGTTATACCAGAACGAATATACTTGCAAGCTAGGCTTGTGAAGTTATACTTAACATTGAGGAGTTAACATTGTTGTAAACAAACATTGTTAAAACATTAACATTGTTTTGTAAACAAACCGATTGTTGCCATCGCCAAAAGAGAAATTATCCTCTTTTATGTGCCCTGTACGTTAGAGTTTTACATATATATCGATTTTAATACAACCTAACTTCTAGACACGATATCTCTATCAGATGGTTTTAGCTTTGCTACCTCATACCTCATTAGATATCTTTTAAAGACGATAAAATCCATAAATTGTATCAAAATACGCGAAAGCAAAAATTCATTATTTCTTGGTAGACTATAGCGAAAGAAAATCGATTTGCGATGAGTAATAACACTAAAAATTGCTGATTTTATAACCTACTAGAACTAGATTAAAAGTAAAAAAAGAACTCAACTATGATTTAATTAAATGATATTGTACGCTAATTTCACAAGTATGTACAAAAATTTGTCACTCATAAAATGACTCATAAAGGTGGAGTAAATAAAAAACAGCATAAATTGTTATTCTTAAAGTGAAATAAAAAACTAATATTATTACTAACCTAAGAATTTTCTGGTTAGATAGGTAAACATGACATTGGATGAAATTTCTCCATCTGTTTCTAATTGATAACTAGTCAATGTGGTAATAAGTGGAACTTCTTATGACTTTCGTCTTCAATCGCCGGATTTCACGATACCCAACTCCGCTTCTTATCATAACCCATAATTCAAAAAGTTGTATTTTCAATGGCATTCCATCGGGTTTTCCTCCATCTCATAACAGAACCAAAATTTCAAGAAATGTACTTTCAATGATGTTTGAATAAATCCTGGCTGTCTTCTCTTTCAGGACTGTGACAGCTTTCGTTTATTACGGAATAGTTTACAACACCAATGAGTTGGCCGGAGACCCCTTCGTCAATTTCGCCATCTACACTCTCATAGACATTCCAGCAGCTCTTCTGACGCTAACCATGATTCATTACAAAGGACGACGAAGACCTCTAGCCACCTACTTAGCTTGCGCAGGAGTGGCTTGTTTGCTCGTTTATTCTATTCCGGAAGGTATAAAGAAACCTTCTTTTATTTATTTTGACTTATTTCATGTTTCTAAAGATGGAATTTTAATTGGATGGATAATTAATCGATTTTCCACTCACTTCCTGATCGGCTAGAGTTTTGGAATTTTCAATACTTGCGCGTTCTCGATGAGAGTGCACTATTTAAATATTTTCGGGACTTAGTTATCATTTAATCAGTAATTAAATTAAATTTTGATCCCATACGAATGGCGCAACCTGGTATTTAGTTTGTGAAAAAATAGATCTCAAGATTAAAAAGTAGAAACAAAAAAATATAAAAAACTACTGTTCCGTACAACTAATAAAAGTATGTTTTTAAAATACAATTTTGATTAAATTTTTGGTCCATTGGATTTAAAGTATGGTCCGTTTTACAATGAAAGTACGAGTACAATAGAAGCTGGAAGACAATTTTTGATGATACTTGAGCTCTATCCCCGCTAATCGGAGACTCAAATATACCTCAAACATCTTTCCATTATAAACATCCAAACTGCTTGTAGATTTTGCAACTGACTTTACCCCATATCCGACGTGATTTTTGAGATAAAAACCCTGACTTCCAAAATTCGACACGAGGTGCGCTGTGATAATTCTCAAGCGATAACGTGTCGGCAGAAGAAGAAAAGCGAAATGCAAATAAACAAGTGACGTCATGCATTAGACTCATATGAAAACACCTGTATCAGTGGCGTATCAAACGGGGAGCACGGGACGTATAAATACCCGGGCGCCAGTTTTCGGATGCACTATGGAGTCAAAACATTATTGAGTTTACGTCACTTTTTAAAGCCCTATGATGAGGGGGCGTACAAATAATACCATAACCCTGGTGCTATTTAAGCCTACTAAGCCGCTGATGGTGACTGGAATAAAAAAAAAATCATCTTATTTTCCGAGCGCCACTACACATGGTGATAAATCAATAATGCGTCTATGTCACTTTTTAACCCTTCATAAGGCCATTTTATTCTAGTAGTGGTATAATAAAATAACTTTCGTATTGAGATTAATTTAAGAAAAGAAATTCATTTAGCTTATTGTTTGACATTTTTGTTGATTTATTTTATCAATTAATAATTAATTACCAAGTCAAGAGACTTCGTTATGGTTTGAGATAATAAATTGGATCATCCAGGTTCATCGAAAAATTTGGCAAGAATTTATGCCAACCTTAAACCAGCGGGAGTGGCCTCCCCTAAACTTTCTCGTATATTTCTCAAAAATTTGTCATTTCCCGTCCCCCCTGCGTGGATAAAAAATTCGAACCTACTGTAACACACAATGCAATGGCTATCAGAAGATTTTTCATTGTAGATTATAGTGATTTTGAATATGATTCTTCACGTAAATATTTTACAGAGATGCGTATGTATTAAAACTTGGCGATATTTATTTTCCATCACACTATAGCAAGCTCCGCTAATGCGAGGGCGTGCGCGAGTGAAAAGAAAACAGGAGAAAATGACCTCGTTCGCTGTCGCTGAATAGCTTGCGCATGCGCAGAGATTGCTTCCAGTGTGGAAGTAAAAATATGTGAAAATGATGAATGAAATATGAAAAATATGTAAAAATGTGTGAATTGGGTGTTGTTCTTGACACAGTATTCCTGCTTGAGCCGTCAGGTGATTCGTTATAAAGATGTGTCACTGCTCTTCCCGAGGTAAAATATGCGTAACTAAAAATCTTTCTGGTTTTCACTGTTTGTCTTTCTTCTGTCCCATTAGAAAGCATGACTTCACTAATGAGAGCAAAGGAACGAATTGTGATTTTGTAGATTTCAAAATCGAAAAGTTATCGCACAAATATCGATAATGCACTATAACTAAGATATAAATATTATTATACGTGAATTATTATTGAGAATCAATTCATGAGCGGGTTTTTTTTCAAATATAAAGAAATATAAGAAATGCACGCAAAAATAAAAAGTTTTATATTATTTGAAAAGGAATTTAATGCTCCTCAACTGAGTATGTTTGATTTTTTCAAATTTATTGATTTTTGTATATTTTCAGATCAATAAAATAGAATGGCGAATGGTAAAAACTAAGGATTTTTAACGCCATTTGCAATTTGCATTAAATCGGAGTGTTAACACGTTTGCTTCCATGATTCACGCCTGAGATTGGAATTATCTATCTAATTAGATTATCCCTTTCTACTAACTCTTAACTACAGTAGAGAAGGGGTCATCTAATTAGACAGTATGTATGAATCATATTTGATTCATACGACGATCAGTATGTTAAGACCGCCGGAGCTAGTCGTGAGATTTGCACTGTGTATGTAGAAGGAGCAATGCCTCAAAGTACTGCCCGCAGTTAATTTTTGCAGTCCAAGAAAATCCGCAAAGAGAAATTAAGAGCGATTGAACAACTTCTTCGACAAATACCCAAAGAATATTTTTTTTAAAAATTAAATTTGAAATAAATGTGATAATTTAAGACAAATTTGGAAAACGCTCATGCATTATTACTTTACCCAACAGCAAACCTTAAGAGAAAGAAAAAATTTCAATGCTTTACTTGCTTTGATCTTCAAAAAGATGAAAAAGTTGTTTATTCCTCATATGCTTTGAGTTTACCCAGCTAACTTCATATCTCCAGTAGTCACTGATTCTCACTTCTGATGGATTCCTTAACGCCTCTTTCCCGCAGGAATTTACGAATTCCGAATGATTTTAAGAAAGTGCTGTTATTTGTGCACTGTTTTCTTTTAAAAAATAAGGCTTGAAAACATAATAGATATTTTTTAACTGATCAAGAAGTCTATGTAGAACTTGCGCATATTCAATCATACCCCCTCGAAATAAAATAGTCTTTTGTTAGGTTGTTGATGTTAAATATCCAACTCAATGTGTATATATAAAACAGCAAAGAAAATTTATTGATGTTCACGTATTCTCATCTTTGTATACAATATTTTATATCAGGATGTAATTATCTTGATTTTTTTCCTTTGTCATTTTCAGCAATTGATGCAAAAATATTGTTAATTTTAGTGACACTTGAAAAGGCTATATAAATTACACGGTGTATAGGTTAGCTTTGTAAAATAGAAAAAAAAGGTTCGAAAGAGCTGCGCATTCGTGATGACTATGGTATTTTTAAAAATAAAAACGGGAAGCTTTTTCATGGAAAACAATAGATAATATTATTAAAAGTCATGTTGAAAATACCGTAAATTGACTGCACAACTGCAACGTTCAACTTACGCAAACGAAAGTCCGACTCTTATTGGTCTGAAAATGCGCGACTACTTTGTAATGCAAAAGCGTGTCTTGCCGATTCGCACTCGTAGATTAAGGCTCGTTTATCGCTAGATTATCGATTCACCAATGTGTATGATATATTTAATTGTTCGTTTAATTTAAATTTTAAATAAACAATATGTTTTAACGTAAACTGAGTAGTATATGTCAGAAATCTGTAAACAATCCTATCCATTGTTGTCTGTAGGCTTTGCATTAGTTGAGACAAACTGAAATTGACAACAGAAATAGCATATATGATTAAAAATAAGAAGTAATCTAATAAATATTTTAAGTAGCTAATGAACACGAGTGATGCTAATGTAAATAGAAAATAATATTGAATAAATTAGACAATGTTTAAGATCTTATTAAAAAAAGTACAAAAAATTTCCTTAACACTCTTTTAGTCGCAATATCTAATTCTGTATTCTGCGTCTATTAGCTATTTTTAAAGCATTACAATTTGAATTTTTCTTACTTAAGATTCATTTACATTCTTATTGGGACTAATTTTCATAGTTACAAAAAAAAAGTGTCAAAATCGGAGGAAATATCATAGAATAGATTTAAATTTTTTCGACCTACATTGCAACCATTTAAAAAAGCTAGGATGATGATACCAAAGAAAATATAAAGCAAAAAACAGCGAATTATTTCAAATTACAAAGAAGTTGTACTTCACGTTACTACAAGCAAATCATCGCTTAACAAGCGGCACCACCTATCCTAATTTTTTTGAAATTTTTAAGAGGAAGATTCAACTGACTTTTTCGCAACCAATATCGAGTATTTCTGAATTTTTTTAAACATCTGCTATTGTTGGAGATAATCGGTCGTGCCGTAAGGGAAATGAAATCTCTGAGTATTCCTGTGCCGCAAGGTGGACATTTCCATGACGTCATTTTCTGTATGATGTTGGCGTACATAAAAGGCCTGCGGATTCTCTGTGGATCGGTAAAAAAAAAATCATTATTCTCATTCATTCATTTCTTTTCCCGTCCTCAGCCATGGAAGAGGACGGTCGCTCGCGTAGCACGCTCAGCTCTTCATCGATCAAATATCCAAATCTTATGCACAATCAATTCTTACCGTCCCTTAAGCAAGGTTTTAAGGTAGACGATTCTCCGATTAACTACACCCAATCATGGGTCCAGAATCACAACCAGCAGCCTAGATCTGATGGTCAGATCTGCCAGGAGATCTCTCGCAGAGAATCGATCATTGATAAAAATCAGGACTTTGCACAAACATGCCGTAAAGCCATTAGAGACCTGCAAATAAATGGCGGAAGCGCAGCACTTATAGCTAGCAGGAACAACGAATTGATATCGTATGAAAAGAAAATCGAAGAAAGCGAATCAATCCTGATTTCCATAGGACCTTGTCCTGTGATGAGCTGCTCCAAACATCATGAAGCAAGTAAAGATGATGTTATGGACTTGGAGACTGGTCAGTATGTAGATCAAAACTCTGAATTTAAAGTGGTTTCCCCCAAAAAAGCCGCGAAAAACTTACCAAATTTAACTAAATCTCCTATTCTAACAGCAAATAAATTTCATGAACTAGCAAACCTTGAAGAAAATAAACCTGAAATACCAGCCATAAACCTAAAAATTGACTCAACCTATAATTTAACCTTGCAGGAAATCCATAGTAATTTTCCAGAGACGGAAAATTAACTAATTAAAGGATTCATTAGCATTCAGGCAAATTCCCCAGAAAATAGAATAAAAATAATTGAGCTTCTTAAAAGGAATAATAAAGAGTTCGTACTCTCTGAGGCCCGTGAAGATAGACCACTTAAAATCGTTATAAAATGGCTCCCCATAGACCAAGATAAAGAGGAACTTAGAGAAATTTTGGAAAGCAATGGTTTCAAAATACTTAGGATAAGCCAGCTTAGAAACTTTAGAGAAAAAACTCTCTACCCTTATTTTCTTATTGATGTAGTAAAAACCGAAAACTGCCTGAACATCTATAACCTAAAAACTATCAAGCATCTTAGAATTAAAGTTGAACCCTATAGGAAGAAAAACAGAGTTACTATTTGCTACAAATGCTCAAACTTCCACCACAGTGCTAGAAATTGCGAATGCAAACCTAGATGCATTAAATGCGCAGGAAATCACGAAACCAGAGATTGCGATATAAAAAATAAAATTGATAACCCGACCTGTATTAACTGTGAAGGAGAAGGACATCTCGCCTCCTGGCGCGGATGCCCGAAGTTCCCTAAAACCAACAATCGCCCCCCTATTCCTACTTACGCCCAAAAACTCAAATCAAACCTAAATAAGACAACCAACCCGATTAATCAAAATAATCCTCCCGTAACCGAACCCATTACTACAAATCAGGATATGCGCGATTTTCAAACTATAGCTAAAGCTCTTAAAACCGTCAAAGAAGCATTAAATGAGTTCCCTAACTTATTAGAAATAAGTAAAGCCCTTATTAAAACTAAAGATAAAGTTGAAAGACTTAATTTACTACTTAAATTAATTGATTAAAAAGCACTTCTCTGCCAGTTCCTTGCATACAACATCTGACCAGGACTCCGCCCACCACTTGTGGTGCGCTTTGATTGGCTGCCCATCTAGCCTTTTAAGCGGACTCCACCCACCTCCGGACCATTCGACTGCTTGCCACCAGACCAGAAGGACGTTTCTACGTCAAGCTCTTTTTCCCATCAAGTACATGCCATCGTACTAAACGCCATGCCAACCACAGGTTATGTCAGATTGGAGATAATGCCCCCTGCGGGGGCTAGGCGCTCCTAAAATTTTGTTCTGTGTTCTGTGCTCTGTGGATCGGTGATGCGGATCGAGGTGAAATGGATATGCAGTCGATTCGACCATGTAATCACTTGTGATCATCATGTTGCTACTAGAACATAATGTTTTTGTAAGTAATAATAATTTAGTTATGTTTCTTTCAATGTTTATCAAGATGATAAAACCAACTCAAATAAATGCATCTTATTAGAGGAAAAACGGACTCTCTCGTCTTTATGCGTACTCTGTTGTTTCTCTGTTTTCCAACAGCTATGAACATGAATCCGCATGTTCCAACCAGACGTGGAAAAAAATTT